>VYXC01000924.1:754092-841775 GCA_013397175.1 Platysteira castanea | reverse complement strand
AGAAGGAGGAAGAGGAGGAGGAGGAGGAGGAGGAAAGAAGTGCACTAATCACAGGGCATGTGGTGAGAGCCAGAAGGCTAATGGAAGGCTAATACAGTTTTTAAATTATTTTGCATTTGTCATTATCCACTGAAAAAGTGATGCTAATGTACCACCAGTGAGACATGAGACTGTGGGCACTGAGTGCTTGGAGTGATTGAGCCACCCTGTGTCTGAAGCACTGGCAGAGGTCTCGAGTGGGCTCTGTTTGGTTGTAGCCTGCACTGTGTTTGATCAGTGCACTTCACCTTGTTTGTCCTCAGCTCTCCAAACAACACATGGGTATTAACAGAGTAAATCTGCCACTGGTTTCCAAAGCTCAAATACTATTGCAATGAACAGAGCAGGACAGCAAATGTTGCTCCTCAAGTCTACAGTTTTTCATCTTCTAAACTGAATGGAAGTGAAAAAGGGCTCTTTTACCCCAGATACCCCATTAACTGAGAGCACTTCTGTAGTTTTTCTCTGGTTAGTGATTATATAAAAGTGACTTTATCTTATTTAGCAAGACAGAACTTCTGTGGGTATTTAGAACCGTACTTTTACAGTGATAGAAAAAGTGTCCTTATATTTTATGTTCCATTATTTTGCATCTCCAACTAAACTGCTGAGTGCCTTAAACCCAAGAGACATATCTGAAGGCAGGGAGAACATCCTCCCTGCAGCTCATGGGTGATTCCCAGCACTGGGTGACACTGGCGTAGTAGTTTGAGAAAAGTGTTTTGCTTCTCAGTGGATCCTTTTGAATGGGTCATCAATAGCAGCCTGGCTTCTAAAAGCTTCTGTATGAGTCTACAGTGTGTAATCATTCATCCAGCAGCAGCTTGTCTGATGACAGAGTGGCTGGATCTGCCTGTGTAAGGAAATGTCTTAGGTGGTCTTACTACTCTGTTGTCACTGAGGCCAACAATCTGCGTGAACGTTTCTACCTGGTTCTTGCTGTAACTATCTGTGCACACATGAAAAGAACATGAAATGGTGCTGTGGGGGAGTGTGGGGTGTTACTGGGAAATGACTGTCAGCACTGAGCTCCTAGACTCATTTGATTGGAAAGTAAAGCTGGAACCACTGTTCTGAGAACACAGAACACTTCACGTGATGCAGTTCTTTTCAACAGATATATTTGTGCACAAATAAGAGTGAAAAGCTTGTTTATTCTCTTCAGGCAATAGTATTAGGACAAGTTTCCCACCACAAGACAAACATGCTTGTGTAAATTAATATAACTGAAAAACTGAGGTGGGAATCTGTCCCGCCTTCATTTAGGAACCTGAAATTGCAAGAGAAGAGCTCATTCTAATGGTCTTCAAAGGCACCAGCTTCATTAAACCTGCCATTTTTGCAGTTTTAGGCAACTGATTTCATCTGAGGGATAACAAAGGGCAGTTTAGGCAGTCTGGACCTTCTCCATAGGAAACAGTAGTAGGCTGGTTTTCTGTGTACCCTCTAAAGTTAAAGAAAGACAGGACCTGCCACAGAGTGGTGCAGCGCACCTGTTAGACACCTAATGCTGATGGTATTCCAGGGGCAATCAAAAGTTAGTACTCAGCCCTGCCTCTTGTGAAGTTGGTACATCAACAACCCCCCCTGTAAAACCACAAATAAAACCTACCAAAATAACAGGGTCTTAAATATCGTCTGTGAAATCTGCAAGGGTCCTCAAACCTTGACAATTTTATTACTTCGGAGATGAAAACAGTCATTGTTACAATGTATCAGGAATTGTCGGTTTGTTTACCTTTCTTCTCTGTTATTATTTGTTGTTTGGAGAGACAGTCTCTTAACAACTTTTAATGCAGAAGATTGAACAAGGACAAATAAATTACATGGGTAAAGAGATGCAGGTGGTTTACACTGCTGTACAGTCTGTATTTGGAGGTAGATTTAGACTTCCCCTCATATATGCTGTCATATCTGAGGTTACAGAGCTGCATAGCATTGCGCATGCCAGCACACCAGAATTTGTTGCTATACCAAAATAATAATAATAAAAAAAAGAGTGCAGCATATTGACTCGAAAGCCAAGAGTTGTACATGTTTTATCTTTTCCATCTATGAGGTTTAGCGTTTCAAGCTTTCTCTCTCCAGCCATTGTGGGTGAGATGCAGTGTTAGTTTTCAGAATTTCATATGGAAGGAGGAGATGAAGCACTTAAAGTAAACATAAAATATTGTGCAATTTTTACTAAAGTAAAGACACCTGTCTAAGTAAAAAAAAAGAGAATAGCTACAAAACTCATTTCCTGATGTGGTTTGGGTCAAAATACCCCCTCTATGTCAAAGTTTTGATTTGTAGACCTTGTCCTGTATTAGTGCAGTGGGAACTGATGCCTTGCCAAATGCACCTGGCCTGCTACTTTCCCAACCCATCACTTGTGGTAGCTAACTGTGACAAATGTGGCTGAGCAGGTGGGAGAGCTGCAGCAGCCCCTCCTCGCAGTCCTGGCCTGATTTCCTTCGTGCCTCCTACACGGCTGTGCAGGAGTGGAAACAAAGTGGTCACATGTTGGGGGTCACTGTTGCATGTTTTCAACAGTAAACTGGGTAGGACCACAAATACTAAGTTTAAACGTAGCCAAGAGAGAGGGAAATACCTGTACCTGAGAAAATGAGTTGATGTGCTGGTTTAGCCAAATTTAGAAATATACCTTGGGATAGACTGATGGAATTCTCAAACTAAAACTTCAAGCTGGGGTTAACCCATGACAGTTGACTAATGCTTTTGCCAACTTCTGCATTCTAAAATGCTCTGGAGAAGAGAAGGGCTGCATTTTAGCATGAGATTGTTGCAGTTCTGGTTAGATTTTCAAGCGTATATCACCAGTGCTGTTTAGGTATCTGTAGCCCATCTTCACAGAAAGAAGCAGTGAGCTATGAGCAGCAAGGCTCTTTGTGAAGGCAGAAGTACCTAACGAGCTGGGGAGTTTTGCTAGCTCCCTACTGCTTTTTGCTCGTGCTTGATGGATGGTTGTAGATTCACTGGCAGCTCTCCAGACCAGCCTTGGCAACCATGTGGAACATATTATCCTCTTGGGCAGAACTGCCGAATCTGTTCCAACTGTTCCACTCAGCTGTAAACCCAAATGCTTAAACACAAATCACTTACACGACAATAGGCTCTATTGTAAAAAAATTCCATAAAAGGCGGGAAAGGATACCAGTGGATTTATCCTCTCTACTGTTAGGATCATTTGGTCTTTCTCGTTCCAAAATGGTCACATTTATTTATTTATTTGCTTATTTACTTATGAGTATTTGGATGCCTTATATAAAGACTGATCAAGTATATGAGACTGAAATGATAAGAAACCACTCAGAGATTTTTAGGGAGACAACATGAAATTTACACTTCACCTTCTGCCTGAACGCTTCCTCCAGACTAATTTCTTCTGTTCTGTGTTTTCATGCATCTAGGAAGATCTAGTCTCCATTAACAGTAGAAACCTCATGTAAGACACTGATAGCTCAGTCTAACAAAAATTATGCCTGGATAAACAGCTTGATATTTTTAAAAAAACTTTCAACATTTCAATCCATTTTGTTATGTTCATTTGGAGTCATTGTCATAGCACACTGCAGTCACCTTAGACTGTGCAGTCAAATTTTTTAGTATGGTAAAGCCCTGACAATTGTACTACTTGCAGAGGATATGACAGCTTTAGAAAACCTGTTTCACCTCTGTAAGTTACTCTTTCCAGAGGTGACCATCACAGCCCCTCTGATGACCAGTCATTTGAAGGCCACTCCCATGTCTGAATTTTCAAATGTCCAACCCTCAGTGGAGGTGCTGTAAAGAAATAGATCAGTTGTAGATTGCTGGTGGGGTGCGGTCTGGGGGATGGTGAAGGAAGCAAAATATTCCCTTCATATCTTCCTATCTTATTAGCAGCAAAACCTGATGGGCTTTATGCAGGGGAAATGAACATCCCTGGGCCTGCAGATGGACCCTTGAAGCTCTCGCAGTTTCACCCAATCATCACATATATGCATGTTTCCAAAATCAAAAGCTAGAGCCTGACAAGAGACTTAATATTCATCTCTTAGCCAGAATGGAGAAAATTCTGTTAAAAATCCAAAGTCCAAGGTCAGCACAATGAATTGGTGTTTCTTCCCCTACCAGCCTTACATGCATCACCAGATGGTGTCTTTGAAATGAAGCCTTATTTGACATCTCTCTTTTAATATATCATTAGTAGAGCTTACACTGTGCTGGATGTTCTTCTTCTAACACGTGAGTGATTTCCTATCCTAACAAAATGGACTGTGTCTCTCTTCAGTTTTAGTCACAAGACCATGTGACTGATTCCTGCACTGGTTTTATGTGGACATCTATGCAAGAAAGGCTCTGTCTGCAATAATTTCTTCTCTCTGGTTACCTAAGGAGATTGTTGATTCATTGATTGTGTCATTCAATAAGCTTTTAATGACTTGTGGATTTGATTTGCACTCTATGAATAAGCTGAGAGAAGTTCTGAAACAGAACCTCAAGATATATGTGTCAGCAGAAATTAAAGATATGAGCACTCTACCTTAAGGCATCATTAAAAAGGGTTTAATTTTATTTGATTTTAAATTCGGGTCACAGGCCAATGGAAATTTCATTAATTTGTATGCTGTGGGAACTATATTTGCCAAATTGATCTGTGGGATTTGCATAATATGATGGCCTCAGAGCATCGTATAGGGCCTGACCCTTTCATTTCATCCCTTTTGAAGCAGAGTACTTTTTCCTTTTCATACTGTCTTGTCCATTTATTTGGTCTTACGGCTTAGTTATTACTTAGACTATAAAAAAAAAAATCTACTACCAAACAGAGTGTTATTATTACTTTCAAGTTATTATTGCTTCCAGCATTGTTAGCAGAGGTAACTTTAAAAAGTGATGGGGTTTTTTTTAATCTTTAAATCATTCTATTATGTTGATAAACATGCAGATATAGAAAACTTTAACTTTGGGGAAGATCAGTTCTTCTAAAGATCCCCTGCTAAAGATATTCTGCATCTGTGGCTCAAGGTTAAGGTAAGGTGTGAGAGTCCACAAGTGATAAAACTTGAGAACGTTGTTGCATCTTGGAAGCAGGGAGATAGCAAGTTCATACTCATGGAAATAGAAGATGACAGCAATAATAATGTGGGACAAATACATATTTAGTTTTTAACAGCCCATTAAAAGCTAACGGAACACAGAAAATCTTGTCTTACTATCAGGTGTGGTGGTGAGAACAGAGAGAATGGTGAGCTCTCCATACCGTGTTGTCCTGTCTCTTCACAGGAGCTCCCAGCTATAGAGATACTGACTCATTTCTGCCCCAGCAGGCTTTGGCCAGATCCATACATGTCCTTCTCCAGAACAGCCCTTAGGAAAGGCTCCTTTGTCCACTGATATTAATACAAGTTACATTACCAACCATCAAGTCACTTTTTCCTAAATCGAATTAATTCATTCATCTGACGTGCTTCTTCCTGGTGTAATTCAAGTTCCGTCTTTCCTTCTCTAAGCTTTTCTTCTCCCAGGATTTCTCAGGCACATTTTGCTGTTTACCAATTTCATTAGTCTTCCAAACTTCTCTGGAAATTTCCAAACCTTCAGGAAGATTCTGTTATTGCAGTCCCCATGGGCATCTCTGGTTCTGTTTTATGTTATCAAACCTTTAAACCTCATTTTCATTCTGCCCTTTCCCTCTACCTTTTACTTTTATTTTACTTAAGCCTTTTCACTGTTCCTTTTTATTCAGAAGTAAATGACCTGAGGATAATGGCTTTTTAAATCCTTCAGATAAGCTATCACATGGCTATTTGAACTCAAACAGTAAACTAGGGTTTAGCTTTTAGTTTTATTTCTTACTACTTATCTGGTTCCAAGAGTTTAGTATCCTGAAGAAACATCAGTCAGGAATGCACATTTACTTTCAGATAATTTCTTCCTGATACTGTAAATTTTCTGGGGTTTTTTTGTTTGTTTGTTCGTCCTGAAGCCTTGACTTCAGCCTTATTTTTGTAGAAGATAGGGAACAGGTCTTCTGTTGTGTTTGTAGGCTGAGGGTATAATCACTTCCTAACTCGTATCTTCTACTCCAGAACCTCTCTGGTGACCAGAGTGATCAGAAGCAGATATTTGACAAGCTCTCTGTCTTGTCCCCAAGTCTTCAATCAAAAGTTTCCCCTTGGCATCACTGTCACTTGACACTAAGGGGACAATCATCCCATGAGCAAAAGCCTTGTGAAGGTGAAAGAGAATAGCTGGGAATTCCTGGTGGTCTAAAGCCACTTTCGCAAATTTAGTTTTAAAAGACTAAGCCAATATGTGTTCTGCAGAAACCAGCCCATTCTAAACACTTCACAGTGGCCAAGCCATAGTATTGCTCCTGCACAGAACAGCTGCACTGTCTTCTCGCCACAGAAATAAAAATGGTAGGAAATATGCCATGGAACTTGACTTTATATATCTGTATAACTGAAAACTTGATAGTGGTTGCAATGATGCAAAGTATGTGAATATTATGAGTCCATTTTATGAAGAGATAAACTGAGGGCAAAGGTTTATGGCTTGTCAAAAGCCACACATGGCAGAGCAAAGGATTCTGGGCTCTACTCCTGCTTGACAAGCCTGCAAAGAGCATACTAGTGCCTAGCTCTTGCTATGTGGTTTAAATACAGTATTAACTTCCACAATTTTTTTAGTGTACTAGTGTCCTGATTGCCCACTGGTAGTTTGGATTAGTTTTACTGGATTGATTTTTGCTCTGGAGCTGCAAATGTTTGACTACTATTACTAACACACAGCTTTCTGTATGAGGTGATTCTGAGTCAGATTGAACATATGGGAAATTGTAACAGTCCCTTGGAATCCGACACACTCTTGCCTTGGTATATTGTTTCACCCTTCTCATGTTGTTCCTTCACAGCAGGAGACTGCCATGCAGCTGAATTGCTATGGAGAACACATGTATCTACACTCACAGGGGTCACTCACCATTGTAAATTGTTTATATTATACACAGCTCTGTATCCATAAAGGGGAGAATGAAGTGAGTTTGATTTTACACATTTTTTTCTCTAGAGGTATACAAAACTCTTTACATGTTTCTGATGGACTAAAAATTTTCCCCAGCATACTAACTCTCACAAACACTGCATGAGAGAAGTGTTTTGAATCTGCAGAGATAATTTAAGTGAGAATGAATTTTGGCCAGGATAATCAATTAATGTATCGATCTTGGCCCTACTTACGATAATTCTTCAGCAAAAGTCTCCTGTGGTACAGACACTGCCTTTTCTGTGTGTTGAAACTGAGCATTGCTATTAAAAGTGAGACAATCAGAGAAGATAGGAATTCCTTACCACACAGATTCCAGATCCATCAAGGCATCTGTTTGCATTACCATTACAGTTGCAAGGAGAGCATTTTCCTGAGCTGGTACGAAAAAATCCTTCTTGGCATCCCTGCAACGAAAAAGAAAGTATTTCCTATGCATATGTAGTTGGAGAATTGGGGTTGGTGAGAGGAGGGGAAAGCAAAACTGCAACTCTCAGGTCTCCCCAGAGCACACAGTACAGCCCCATCACAGCAGACCACACACACACTGCTGAACTTGAGTCTGTTCTTCCACTCTCTGTCCTGGTGCTTGCTTTTCTGCCTTAGAGTGTTAAAGCTGTCAGCATTCCTGCCTGCGTCCTGTCCCTGACAAGCTATGGGTGTGGGGCTGCAGATTCTTACTGCATGTTGTACTAGAGGATGAGTTAACCAGAAATCATCATCCTTATTTGGTAAAGAAGGTGTATTTATAGGAAAGGAATAGCTTTTACTTAAAAAAAAAAAAAAAGAAAAAAGAAAAGCTTTAGAAAATTGACATCAAAGCCTTGACGAGATTTGAATGAATAACCTACAGGAAACAGAAACATACCTACAAAGATCAATTCCTCTTTGAATAAATGTGTGGCTGTGCCTGTTGTATATAGTTTAGTAATTTTGATAACTTACTAAAGCTTACCAAAATTAAAGAGAAATTGTAAACATCTGGATCACCTTCTTTTGAATAATAATTAAAGAATTAATATAAGGAATCAGAAACACAAAGCTATTAAGATGCCCTTCAAAGACTGAAAAATAAAAAGAAAATTAAAGAGGATAGTTTTTGTTTGATGTGCTATGTATAAATTCTTGTTCTTCACTGAGGAACTTCTCCCTCATTATGCAAAGCTGGTGAGACATACACAGGCTGACCTCAGGAGCAAACTGTTAACTCTGTTAACCTGTGTCACCCTGCTCATCCTGTACAGTCTCCTTGTGTCACATGTATTATGTTAGATCCATTCAGACTCATGATTTTTTGGATCCTAAATATCTTACCCTTGTCTAACTCTTGCAATATTGTTGCAGAGCTGATGCGAGAACACTGGCATGTCATTTAGCTCTCCAAAACTTATTTGCCACACCCTGTTTCTGCTATCATTTACAAACAGCAACCCTGAGATGGCTGTCAGAGCTTGAGGTATGCCAGAATTTCCTGGAATACTTTTTATGGCTCTCTCTACAGCATTTTTCTATGCTGTGGCTCTTGAGGTCACCTGCTCTTGAAAAAAGTGAGGAAAGTGTAAAGTTCAAGCGACTCCAAAGACTGCGTGTCTTCTTGCATTTGTTTGAGCTAAGAGGCTTCTTACTGTATTGCACTGATCAAATTAGGATTAGCTTTCCTTTGTATCTTCCTATTCCTTATTTTCCTGGGTTGCCCTGAAGTCTGGGATGAGGTTTTTTCTGCACTGTGGTACCCATAGCTTCTCATGCCCAGCGTAAGCTATGGCAGGAACAGCAGGCCTACAGAACCCGTGCAGCGACACCTCCCTAGCTGCAGAAACCGGCCTGTGAGCAGGAGTGCCAAATGTCCCTGCTGGTGGCTGGGGCTAGCCAGCCCTGGCACAATGCTGTGGCCCTGTCGCTGCTGGGACCTGCAGGGTGCTGTAGTTACCGCTGTGGAGCACCAGGTAGCAAGAGGCAGCAATCCCGAGTCTCATCTGCATGTTAACTTCCATTCCCAAGTACGGGTAGGTCCTTCTATACAGCCAGACAAGCTGCTCGCTTACAAGACAATGTGTCTTAGGAGATGACTAACAACAAACTTTAAAAATGAGGTTTAGAAATGAATCATTAGGCCACCCTTATCCCAGAGAGCTCCGAGAAGTTGAGATGAACATAAATGGAAAACTCAGTTGCCTTTACCATTCTTGTGCACAGAATTTTATCTGGTTTGCTTTGGAAACACTTTTTTTGATAATAGCTCCTAGGACGCAAAGTCTTCAGACCACAGACTCTTGGGGACAGCAGAAATACTGTCTATTTGTACTGCTTGTTTCTTTCAGTTGTTTAGTCTTTACACAGTGGTAGGACTGGCTCCCGCCAGACTAAGGATTGCAGCTGAATGATTACACCACACACTGTGGAAGGGAGACAGTTAGTTTCTAAATTGAAAACAGATTCTTGTCCCACTGTCTGCCTTTGCAATACTTCATTCCACCCATACAGATCTAAAGCTTGTTATATCCTCTGATGCCTCAGAGCTGGTGGGTGGTCCTAGCCGTGTTCCTTTGGTGTCTGCCCAAAAGCTCTCTTGGTTTTGCAGGTCTAAGCAGAATAATTTTTTACTTATGATAGTGAATATGGACAATGGAAATGTAGGAATGCTTGTAAAGATGTCTATGAAAATCCTTCAGTCAGCCACAAAGATAATCTCATTTATACTTCAACTGATGGTATGCTTGCACTGCAGCCATGAGTGAGCTTCCATCTAGACCACGCACCCAGCAGTAACAAGTTAGTGCAGGTCAGTGCTACATCCTTGGTTTGAGCATAAGGGTGAGGGCTGCACAGTCTTTGTTGAAGTGCACTCAGAAACAGTTTACCTCCTATTATTAGCAGACACTTCAATTCTTCAAGACATCTGCCTCAGTCCTGGGTCCCTCTATTTTCATTGTCAGAGCTCCTCTTCAAAATGAGATGTGGGGAGGTCATATAGGTATTTTTTCTACCACTTTTCCCCCCCGTGTTATTCAATTAATCACAAAAAAACTTGGAAGGTGCTGATGTTCACTATTTAAAACACTACTTTAAACCATGGATTGCATCAGTGAAATCCAGAAATGAGGTATTGACAATCAATGCTATGAGGGAAGAGGGAATGAAGGGAAAATGGGATCCAGATTGTTTCCTTTGGGCTCTGAAGTTTTCTCAGGCATTCTCAATTATTCTGATATATTTTTGTTGCTCCTTGCCCTGCTAGTGATAATGGAGTGATTGGTTGGTTGTTCCAGAGCTTGAGCCAACATCTTATTTATAAAAAGAAGTGTCAGAGTGTCGAGCTAATTGAGGGATTCAAATTGCTGAATGTTCTGGGAGCACAAAATTATTGCACACAAAGCAGAAACAGGTCTGGAACAAAATGGAAATACCCTCCCTGCAAAATCGTTATGTAGGCAATCGAGTGAGGAACATTTCCATTCACTGTCTGTTTCTGAATGGTGAAGACAATTAGAAGGCCAAAATGTTAGGTCTGCATTAGCAATTATGTCTTCACAATTATTAGGTATTTTTTTCCCCGAGGGACAAAGTTTGTTCCAGTTCAAGTTGAGAAGTCCAATCAAATGTTGGGCTTGCTGATCTCCTGAAAATCTTTGCACCCATGGGGCATTTATTCCCTCCCGCCTCCCGCCCCGCATCTGGATTTAATGATTACATTTCTTAAAAACAAGAACCAGCTGCATGTTGAAAGTGCTGGGGAGCCTGTAGTAATTTTTTGCTTCTTCAGACCTTTCTGCTGACTTGGGTGCAAGATGGGACCGAAGATGGAAGACAATTCACATACACAGAGTATGAATTTACTCCCATATAATATTCAAGCAGTTCCACCAATTTCATTGTTGCTGTTCCTGATCTGTGCCTGCAAACTGAGGGCAGCACCAGGTCCCCCATTCCTTCCCTGCTGCCAGCTCACAGGAGCAGTGCAACTGTGCCAGGGTGGGTGTTTGCTGTGAACCTGCCTCTTCTGGTTTGCTTTCCCCCAAAGAAGAGTGCTGTGCTGGTGAACACATACAGTGTTCTCTGTGGTCACATCTGCACTGGCCAGCTGAAGAAAGGCAAGGTGTGGTTTCAGGCCTTGATCTTGCTCCTTGATAAACTGTGATTTTCCTCACAATGACCAGGCCCAGCTCAGGATGTGCTCCCAAGAGGCAGTTTGTGTAGAGACTGCCCTTCTCTGGGCAAACACGGAGGGTGCTTCAGCACATGGACAAGGACATAGTCCTGTTTGACTAGCAGGTCCCCACGCTGCTTTATTCAGTACTTCAGATGTAGCCATTGACTCTCTCATCTAATGGTAAGAAAACATGGCACATATCTTTAGTTAGTACTGGAACTCGTGACTTTCTTGTGAATATATAAACACTGAAAGGGTCTCTTCCATGATAAAAGGCTCCCTTGGATCCACACTCGTTCTTGATACTTTGCAAAGTTTTCTCTCAGGTGCTGGGGTATACAAAAGGATATGTATTCAGGGTTAAATGGTCTGCATTGGGACATCTCAGCCTTTGTTACATCCATTATACTATTTTCAGTCTTGGACCAGGAATCCCATTACATCTGGACCAAAACAAACCCAAAAGATGGTGTTTTCCTTCAGGACCATGGTAAAAGAGGAAACGGCTGGTGCACGTGGGGATCTGAATCTGAGGAACAGCACTCAAAGGAGTAGTCATGGCACATCAGCTGCCAAGTCACTGCTAAGTTTAGTGCCAGTAGAGCCTGGCTTGTAGCTCCTAGCAGTGTTATGGTCTTTGCTGCCAGAGAAAGAGTCCAAAGGTGTGCTTCCTTCTAGGTCTGAGAAGGTTCCTCAGGGAGCTACATGGATGTTCAGACATGAGGGCAAAGGTCAAACATTATGGTATTACTTAGTAGATTCTCACTTTGTCAAATGTCTGTTCAGGATAGTAAAAGAGAATGCAGTCTGGGCACAGCTGAACCTGATAAACTCATGGGCTTGTGATGAAATGAAAATTCACTTAATTAACATAATATCCAAAATCTATCTGAAAAAAACCAAAAAGTTCTATCTTGTGTCACAAACACCTATATTTTGTGTAGAAGAGTGATTTTTGATGGCAAGAGACAAAAATGCACATTTTCTTAATTTCTATCAGCCTCCACACATTACTTCTTCATATGACAAGAGGTTAGATAAATGACTCTAACATAACTCATGGTGTGCTATTCAAGTCTTAGAAATTGTTCCTGACCATGTTCTTTTAGCCTTCAGTGGAAGAGAATATAATTATTTCTCACTACCTGTCTTATTATCTGGTTTTGGCCAAGTACATACATAGGGAGTTATCTCTGGTTAAGCTGACATACCACAATTTGTTTACCTGCTTTATCTTGATAAACCTAAGGAAGTCATAGTTTAAGAAGTGTGAAATCTGGCCTGAGAGGCTATATCTCAATCGAAACATTTATGGGGAACTGTGACATGTATTGTGAATTCTTTGCATAATAATATTTATCACTTGACATAGATTGATTAACAATTTTGGAACTGTGGGACCCTTAGAAGTCCCCATTGTCTCTTTTGGAATGAAAGAAAAAAAAGAAGAAGAAAAGAAAACAAACTCTACTTGAACATAATGAAAATTTGCTTCAGAACACAGGGAAAAGAAATAGAAAAACATTGCTCCTCCAATATAACAGGCATCATATCAGCAATACATGCCTGTAAATGTAGGACACGTGGATAACTAAAGTCCAAGTTTTTAATGCATTGATGAAACAATCAGACAAATTGAGTGGAGCAATGTCCCTTCTTGACAGCTTCACATCAATCTGTAATGTTTATCTGGAAGGAACAGTTTAGACAAACAGAAGTTTGGGACTCAAAATTATATCAAATCTCTGAAACTCTACATCCTTTGCCATATAGAGGTGAGTGAATACTCTAAACAACCTCCATCCATTTTAAAATCCTTGTGTCTAAAGCAGTCTGCTGGAAGTGCATAGCATTACCATGGAAACATCAGCCCTCTGCTCCTTGAGGACATTTCCAAACGCAACCCAAGCATGCTTGCTTTTGTTTATTTTTCTTTATAAGCAGCATTTGAAATTGGCAGCTACAGTTCTGAGGCCTTTTTGAAGACTGTTTTCTTAGGCCAACTTGAGATAAATAGCCTATTGCCCTTCCTAAAAATAAAGATGTTTTCCTGCTTGAAGATCTCCCAGTACTTTCATTTATATAATTGTTTATTAGAAATAAGAACATCAGAGAAACAAGTCTGAGAAAGCAGTCTTCTACTGTACATTTGTTGTTATTTCAGTTTCTCCAGCTCCCTCAGAATAGGCAGGACTTTTTCCCAAAGAGATTGCTGGTTTTGATCACCTCTGAATGGGACTTCACTTTCAATCCCCAGCCAAGAGCTGACAGAAATCTTGCCAAGCATTCAGCATTCGGCAGGTCTCACCCAGCATGTCTGTGCGAGCCCTGAAGGCAGCCCCAGGCTGAAGCCGGAGGAGCTCTGTGCCCCAGGTGCAGCACTGAGCTAACACAGCTGTGGCCGTGCTGGTGTCAGGGCAAGCTGGCTTTGGCAGCTGCCTGGTGGCACTGCCTGCCCAGGAAGACCAAACCACAGCAAGCTGGGAGGCATCTGCATGGAGATTTCCACATGGGATGCCATGTGGCCAGAAGTCAGCTGGACACCCGCTGTATGGTTTGACCCCTTGTATATGGAAATGGATCTAAATTAGGTCAGCGGTGCCTGCTGCTCTCTCCTGACTGACCAGAGGGATGTGGAGGGGTAGGTCTTGTGTAGGTGCCAGCTCTGTATACAAAGACTGTGAGATGAAAATGCACATGTCAGATTTGCCATGCCCTGTGGAAGTGTCCAGGCTGCAACAGCTGTGCCATAGATCTGGCCAAACTGCTGGACCCTGTATCCATGGAGAAGTGCAGAGGCTCCTTAGAGTATGTTCCACAAGTCAGTATGTTCAGGTAGAGAAGGTGGATGCATACAAAGGAAATCTTGATGCCTGACAGGTCCAACCAATTCCCTCCCTACATGCAGGAAAGATCGAGCCTAGAAAGAGGAGTGACTCCATTCTAAGGACACCTTCTGGTTCCTTCCAAAAGGCACACTAAAAATACTGCTTTGCCAAATTGGGATGTAAATAAACAAAGTGTTTGAATCCATGGACATCCTATCTTAAAACCGCTCTGGGCAGGCACAAAAGCTATGGTTTATCATGCTTGGAAATCATTAACTACAAAACTGTCTTCTTTACCTTGGACAGATATACAAATATACTTCTGGTATTTCATTCACTAAAAGGTACTGAGGACAGCAACGTGACTTTTACGTCTGCTTTTCAGCCCGGGATATAATTGACGTCCAGTGCATTTAAACATGGATTTTTAAAATCCTGACTTCCAGTTGTAGGCCGATGGTCATTTGAGCACTTCTTGCTCCCTGGGAGCAAACTAACAGACATTTCAAATTCCTCAGGTCAAAGATGTGTTATTCATAAGCATAGACACAAAGATTTAGTTCTTCTTCAGCCTGCTGGGAAATTTTATGCAAACAAAAAGAGCTGTGATAACACTACATCCCACTCTCCTGACCCCCCTGCCTTTGGTGACCTGCAGCAGAAACCTCTCTCCATTTGCTGCCAAAATTTAAAATCCAGCAGATGTACAGTAAGTACTGTGTGCAACTCCAGCTCGGTGTCAGCCCCTCTACTTGTGTGCAGCACACTCAGGGGCCCTGGGATGTCCTGGGGTCTTTGCCATCTTATACAGCCAACATGCACTTTATTGATCACAGAAAAGGTGCTTGACTGCTGGAGGTTAAATTTTGGGTTGAGAATTCAGTACGTGTAGTTTTTAGGAGTATTTTTTGACTGCATGGGGTTTCAGACGTGTGCATGTACAAGGCGATGGACAGGGGTTAAGTGGGGGAAAGGGATGTACCTATATTTGCTCTGCAGGGCCTTGCTGCTGACTGAGCCGTGCTGGTTCTTGCCCTGGTCCCAGAGGATGGATGGACTTGCATGTTCACTAGAAAACAAGTGAACTGCAGTTGCTGCATAGGGTCAGCAGACAGGAAAACCTGCACGTACCTCCCCCTTTTCTGAATGTGCAGGCAGCTGCTCTGAGCCCATCAGAGATGGAGTTTACCAGAATGATAAGGTATTTATTAATTAATGCACTCTGGTGCTCTTCACACCTAGACGTTTCCACATTTGTGGACGAGGATTTCAGTGGTGCTAGCTCACCAGTTCTTACTGAAAATGCTTTGGGATCAAATATTGACTATAGCTGAGAAAGCCTCCTAAGAAAACTTTGGGATGCCTTTAAAGTTAGAACTATGCTGTTTTTATGTGTGCCCAGGAGATGGTACATATTTTACAGGTACACGTATGATATCTGAGCACTGTGCATCCTGTGCAGCAGGTAATCCATCTTTCTAATTTGCCCTAGCTAACCATGAAAGGCTGACTTGATGCATTTCTTAGCTAGGGGATAACAAATCACTGAACCCAGCACCAGATGCTGCCAGATGCCTCTGTATGGTTCCTGATTCCTGTTTTCCAAAAGAGTAGGCCCACCAGAGATAACTGCATGAAAACAGTACTCATAATATTATTTTCCATTTTGAATATTATTTGGCATTCCTCCTCTTCTCCACAGTTTTTATCCTCATCAGTTTGACACAGGAACACTAGACTGTTCGGAAGATCATCAGCAAAGTGAAATCAGAAAATGCAAAGCAAAACTCTGCATTTTTTCACATAACACCTGCTAAGAAAGAAGCTTGAGAGGGTGGCCTTTGCTTCTCAATAGCTGAAAGGGCTGAGATAACAGATGGCTGTATTGAAACACTTTGATTTTTTTGCTCCTCCAACAATGCCAAGCATGGCAGGGGGGGTTGGGATTATGTGATCTTTAAGGTCCCTTCTGACTCTTAACATTCCATGACTCTGTGATCTGATGGATCCTGAAGTGTATGACTTGGGGTAGAATTTGTCTAATTAAATTTTCTCTGCTTTGTTTTGTTCTCTTTTTTTGAGACACAAGAGAGAAAATATTTCTAGAAGGTGTCCTTGGCCTCTTCACATACAAGCACTTGATGACAGCTCTGATATTGTCCTGACTGTCATTCATACTGCTTCCATATTTTTACAATAGTAACTTTACAGTTGTGAATAATTTTTTTGGTTAATTTCTTCTAGACCTTGTGTTCCCAAAATTCGTATGGATTTGAACTTGCCAAAGAAGAAAGAATACTCCTATGGATAGAGATTTGTGCAGTTGCAATTTCCTTAAAAGCACAGTGAGTACTTGTAGCAATGAAGGGTTTGCTGCAGGGAGCATGTTCCAGTAAGTCTGTTTGTATATTGTGAGGCATTGATCAAATCCATGGCCTCTCAGTTTGTATTTATAGCTCACCCTAGCTTTTATTTATAGGTTACCTTTTAGTCTTGTCTATATTATATGTCTCTCTTGTTGGCAACGAGGCTTGAATGTCATTTAAACAGCCTTACTGTAAATGCCAGCCAGATGAGATGATTGTTCATTGGCCCTTCTTGGGGGAGGCCTCAGTGCTTCTCCTGGGCTGTATCTATTAATGGAGCAACTGAACATAACACTGAGGGGTTTGGATCTCCACCTGCCCCCATGGGCTCCCACAGCCATTCTGTTGTTGCCCTGTTCTCTATTCAAGCTTGTGTCCTCCCTGTTCTGCTTTCCATTTGTCCTCCTACTCCTCGTCTCCTATCTTTGCTGTCCCTGCCTACCCCACACCTGGTCCCAGCCACTCACCCACTTTATTGCATGTGCTTCACCTCTGAGCTTCAAACATCTCCACAGGAACAGTTTCATTATAATTTGTTTGAAATTGTCATACCAAAAATATTCCTTCTTGCTGAACATCAAAGAAATTCATCACCTTGTTTCCGTGCATGAGCTGCTCTATCTCTATGTTCATAAGGATACTTGGACTCAAGAAAATACATTCTTCTGCTCATGTCTTGTGTGATGATGAACATTACTCTTTCACTCAGTTTGTCGACCAGTAAAATGGAATTATGACCACACTCACTCAGAATGACAGAACAGCTGAGGTTGGAAGGGACCTCTGGAGTTTGACTGGTCCAAGCAGGGCTACCTAGAGTGGATTATTTGTGAGTGTATCCAGATGCATCCAGTGTAATCCATGGCAGAGCACACAATGTAATTCCAGTGTCCCAGGTATACCCAATGTACTCAGCAGTGACACTCCTCAACAACTTCATGTCTTTCAAGAGAACTAGTCAGAACCACCAGGGATACTGAATATCCCCACGTGGCCGGACATGGGGTGATCATGTCTGGCTTGTTCCAGATGCCTGAAGCGAGTATAAAGCTGTTTCCAGACCCAGGACTTTTCTTAATGCAGTGCTGAAAGAACATTTTGGCTTTCAGCTAAACAACCATCATTTGAAGACATTTTGATATGTACACAGCACTGCTTGGCATTGTTCTGTCTTCCCCATTTTTCCCACCATTCTTTTTTAGGGTTAAACCTCACTCTTGTATTTGAGGGTAACTTTCATGAGTGACCTGCAATGATTTACTGCCAAAGCATACCAGATATATGAAAAGGATTAGTCAAAGAGTGTCGAGAGACAGAATTACAGTTCAGTGATAAAATTTCCCATGAAAGCTTCAAACTAACTTTGTAAGGGAGCTTTTAAGATATTTAAGGAAAATCCATTTTTTCCATACAAGGAAGGAAACATCAATAAGGAAAAATCTATTTGATATAGAAGTTGTTTTTTAAAAATATCCTCTGTGGCATTTGTTTTTGTTAGATACAATGATGAAAGCATTTTTCTCTTCTTGAAAAAAACAATTAAGAGCAGAAGCTCTTACTCAAGGTACAAAGAACATTAGTTCTCCTGGTAACTTCCCTTTTATGTGTCCTATTTTTTTCTCCTAATTTACTATGTGCATCTTCCTAGACCAGGTCTTGGCTAAGGAGGAGATTTCTATGAGTTCTTCAAACCACTGAGGTAAACTATAACTAATTTTTAAAATAAAATGCCCTGGTGGTGCCCTTTCACAGGGCTGTCATTCTTCACTCTAAGTTATCATTTGAAGAAATAAATGGACTTTAAATTCCAAGACTGTGAGTAATAAATTCAAGATTGCCTTTGTACTTGAACCTATAAATCTCTATGAAGTGACATTTCAGAAGGATCTTTATCTTCCTCTTGGAGAGTGAGGCCCTCAGAAGTTAATTACTGACCTGTTGGTCAGACATGCTCTACCACCAAAGTAATCATAGAGAGAGATGGACAGAAGTTCTGCTCTCCACCATGAGGTACTCCACAATGTGCAGGCAAAAGTCAACATCTGCTCTACGATTTTATTTATTCTCTGCTGATTTTTGCTAAATTTATCTGAGCTTTGAAGCCTTACAAACTAGAGAATTAAAAACAAACAAGCTTGCTCACCAGCTTCCCCTAGGCCTCCAAGCTCTATTTATAATTTCTGTAAGCCTTCATTACCTCTGGTCTACAGTATCAAATTCTTCTGAACTAGAAAGGTCACATTCTAACTATTATTGCTGGAGAAATTAATTCAGTGTGTGACATCATAGCTAGACAGTTAATTACCCCACTTAATAGGACACTACAGCTGTTAGGGAACTGCCTGCGTGCAAAAAGCCACTCTATAGTATTTACCATTTCAAAGGCAGAAACCTCATGAGAATTAGGAATTTGCAATTTCAAATTTATTTTTAAGACTCCAAACATTCCCGAGAGGAACACATTTTTTAGCTTAGTCTTCAAATCAATGTTCATGATAGTTTTATAATAAGCACCCTGGTGTAGTACATTAAATCCTTATACTGTTCTTCTGAATTTCTGATATTGTTAACTGTGAAATATTTATTACTTCCAATGTTCCACTGATGTTGTAAATTAGAAATTAACCAGAGGTTCGTGAAGAAATTTGGGCACAATGCTGGTAATCTTTTTTTATCCACTTATCTTGACAGGTATCTCAGTTCTAATTGCATTTAATGAGGCTGCAAACTAAAGTAATTATGTGAATTGCACAGTAACAAGCTTTCTGTTTTGTTATTTAATTTGAAAATGTAAAAGCAAATTATTTCCTGCTTAAACACTCATTCAGTGGAACCCTCCAATATTTTTGCATATTCTTACTTTTTAAATGAAATTCTAAGATGAGATAGGTTTGATAAAAAAACCCCAGTGAGCGCATTTGCCATAGATCTGGGAAAATTAATGTAATAATGGTGTGTTCTAGGTAAGTGTTATGAAATGCTCATTAAATCTGCAGCAGTGTGTTTTTGTGAAGCTCAGTAATTTGAATCTTCGAACACCAAAACAATGAGAAATAAAACACTGACGCTGGTTGTGAACCTGTAATCTTTTTCAGTAAATGAACTGCTTAATAAGTGATGAAACAAATGAAGCATTATTTTCTGTTACCAGTGTCCTTTCTGTCATTCCCTGCGCATGGGTCTCAATATAGTTCTTTTATGCCTGCATCTCCAGTGATGGTCCCACCTGAGAGCACAGGGCTGATCTGGAGCCAGGCACACCATGTCTGGCCAGTCTGCAGCTGCTAAAGAGTATATCTGATGACTGAATTTAGTCTGGTTTTCCAACTGTTGCTGTATTAAGCAGCGACTAAACACTGGAAGTTCTCCATTGTTTATATATATGGAGCGGTTGAGCTCCCCTCAGAATTTACTGGAAAAGTTGTGATTGCCTCAAGGGACACAGGACAAGACACTAACTTCATAACTTTTTAACTTGCAAACTTCACTTTCTGACTTATCTATGACAACTGGGATTACTTATGTATTACCTGATGAGTTATCAACTCATCAGCCTCCAAACCAGAAGTTTATTTTTGATGATAATAAAGGACAGATTATGAACCTGGTGGAAACTATCTTCTCAAAGTTTTAGGCACAAAGCTCAGAGATTGCTAAAACTAAAACTAGCAAGACTGAAATTAGTTGCTACAACTCCAGATAAAATCTGGCTGGCAGGAAGACACGGAAAAAAGTGTTACATCTATTTCTCCCTATGGCACGGCAGAGCTAGCAGTCAGAGAGAGAGAGTGAACATGGCTAATTGCACATGGGTAACCTCCAAGCCAATAAGCAAAGCAGAGTGTGGTGTGCAGGAAAAAATCACAAGGAACGTCCTCCCCAGCCCACTGTCACTCTGTATTCTGATTCCTTGGGTGGGTTTGTGCACGCCTCCACTGCAGCAGTGACAGACTGATGGGGACTCCCGCGAAAACAAGAAATAGCTGAAAGCCAGATGGCTTTATGCAGAACAACAACATTATCTATTACCTTGACTTAGTAATTGTATTACATTTTTAAAAAATTTCCTGTGTTGAAAAAGTTTCCAGACTGTTATCCCTTCCCCAGCTCAAGTGGAAAACAAACTGCCATTCAGCAACAGAGATGGGGTTGGATCCAACATAAACATATCTCAGCTAGGCATTCTCCATAGAACTGCACAGTCATTTTTTCCATATACAGTGGGAAAGACAAAGCCTCTGCTTAAAAGGCATTCTTCTCTAAAAAGGGAGAGGCCTAAAGTGTTTTAGCTGTCTGGAAGCTGGCTAAGAATCAGAGATTAATATCAGTCTCTAATTTACTTAATAGTACTGCAACTGAGTGAAAAACTTACTCTTACAGATCCTCTCTGTTGCAAACAGAAAATCTGCAGTTGAAAGGGTAGCTGGTTAATTTTNAAAACAAAAAAAAAAAGTGCCAAATGTATTCAATTTACAGGAAAGGGGATAAATCTACATTGCTTCCTCGTTAACCACCCTCCACCCAGTCCCCACTTACACGAAATGTACATTCTAAGTCCTTGAGTCTCTCAGACAAGTGAGACATAATCAATTGACAAACTACAGTACTCCCTGAGAGATTTCCAGATGGAGACAAAAATTTTCAGGGGATGAAAGAGAAAAGTGGGTTTTAAGGCAGGTACGACTGTGCTTGTGGGACGCTGCTAAGACCAAGAGGGTAAATTTCAAGTTTCCTTTGGTTTCCCTTTTGCATCAATTTCCCCTCTTCCAGATTTCTAGTATTTCCTGGTTTGATTTTGCAGCTCTTTGAAATGTTGGAATCACAGCAGAGAAAAACAGTGATCTGCTTGACCAATAGCCATAGCATCAATTTAAAAGCTCTGTTAGAAAGAAACCCAAGCCAGTGTGAAAATATTGAAAGATGAAGAGAAAGAGGTTTCATCCATTTCTGCCTCCCAAGGGTGGCCCAGCTATGGACAAGACAGACAGCTGCAGGGGACGGCTGCTGGGAAGATCCTGTGTTTCTGGGCAGCTCTCAGAAACAGGGCTTTCTCCCTGGATTGCCCTAGCGCTTTGCAAGTGTGTGGGAAGGGGGTACGACAGCTCAGCGTGGTTAGCTTTATACTGCATGCCTTACATTCAGGATGAAGCTGGGCAGAGGCTGTGCTCCGAAAGGAGAAAGGAAAAGCCAGGGCTGGGGAGAAGGTGTAACCTGCCTTCATCTCTCTGGGCTTGTTTCATCACTGGCATAGTCTAATAATGAAAAAATAAATTTTTTGTTGGCTCAAAGAGATAGAAGTATCAATGCATCAAGAGAAAAACCCAGCAATTTCTTTTCTCCTCCCTCACAGACATCCATCACCAAAAACCTTGTTTCCAGCTGACTTAAAAGTAATTAGCTGGTGCCTTAGAGACCCTCTTGAGCCTCTGCAGACTATCCTTGCCATTGACTGGAAATAGAGGGCAACAGAAAACCACAGACTTGCAAAAGGCTGAGCAAGATATGCAAATTCCCCCTGACCTTACACCATGTCTAGACCTCCAATACCTGTCCACCTCCCCCTGAATGGATCCGTGCCAGGTACTGGTGCTCTGAAGGCCTTGCCAACCCTCAGTGGGCCAGGCTGTGTTAGCCCTTCTGGTGCATGAAGGACTCTAATAGACAGGGCAGGGAGGGCTGTGTTATATTTTGTCCTGCCAAGTTTTTCTTATTATTTCCTTTTTTGGATACTGGATCTGGACAAATGCATGGTTCCATGAAGTGCTGTTGAGGAAGGGTTCCTGGAGCTAGGAGTGGGGAGCACAGCATACGGGAGTCATGAATGGCAGGCTCTCCGTGGCTCTCCATGGGCTACCACCCAGGCTCAGAGGTGGGAAACCACAGTAGGAAACCCTAGGACATACTGGCTTTGCATTAACCTTGGCAGAAAAGTCTGCTAATCTCTTGCCACTTAGAAGGTCCTTCATAGGAGAGCAAAAGGATGCATTGTAGGGTGGTAACAGGGTACTACACAGCTCAGAAAGTGTCTGGTTTAGGTGCTGGTTCTCCGTAGCTACTTTTCCACCTGACACCAATGGTCGAAGGCTGAATGAGCTAAATTTTATTCATTTTGTTGGGGAGACAGAGTCAAACAATGATCCTGAGTCTTACAGTTTTAGTTAAAAAGTCTATTTTTACAGAACATATAGGAAGTTGTTCATCAAGGAAATCTTTTTGTTCAGTAATTATTAAATTATGTTTTAAACTAACATTCAGGTGTGCTAGCTTGTCTTATACTCCCTGGCTTCCATACGTCATGACTTAAACAACAACATTTTAGTTGTTCTTACAAATGTCTTGTGAAGTTGGAATAGTAATTTCTAAAATATTTTTCACTCTCATTCTTTGGCTCTTGAATGCTGTGGGTTTAGCACTGCTTCTTGCTGGTATTTCATAAAAGAAAAAAAAAGGGTTCTAGTATTTATGAAGTGTTTATTTCAAGAAAATAACTACATAAAGAAATGCACAATACAGTTAAACAGGAACGGGAAAGCCAGATCATATTTACTACATTTTAGTCAATCTGTTTTCATTGTCAAATACACTCTTTATGTATCCTGACTGACAGTTAGGAAAATCTCTTTGAGGTCATTTAGTGACAAAGAATTAGATTTCAAAAACTTTGGAGCTCTAACAGCTTTGTATATACTGCTATTCAGCAACTGTTGAATCTTGCATTAGGATGCATAACCCAAACATCCCCAGCTCATGGTGGTGTGTGAAAATGGACTGGGATCAGATCCAAACATTCAAGACGCCCAATTAAAACATAAAACCCGAAGGGTGCCTATATTTTGGTGTTTGAAATCTAAGTCCAGAAGCAAGTTGTAAATGATCAGTGGCTGGTTATATGTTACTCAGAAACTAGACCTCTTTTACACAGCTCTTGAACACTTGAAGCTCTAATTGTTATCAGTTTAAATCAGGCCAAGTTTTCCTTCAGAAAGCAATTCTTCTATTTCTTCTCATGCCCCCTGGAAAAACAGGACTTTTAATTCCTTCCTTGCTTCCCATGTTGTGAATAAGAGCGGGCATAAAATGCCTTTTATTGGTTTTCACAGCCCTGAATAAGCTTTGGGGCACTTTGCTGGTACTTGCCCAAAACTTTGTGGGAATTCACAGCAGTGGAGTTTAAATTGTGTCTTCTGGTGGATGTTTTATACATCTTCTTGAAATGGAGAAAATTTCCAACTATCCATCTGCTTCAACTATTCCATTTGCTTCAGCTTCCTATGATTTAAAAGGTTTGGGGACTAGTGGCACTAATCCAAGCAGCTGATTTTCATTAAAGTTTTGATGAGAAACTTAAGTTGGAATCACAAACATCTGCATTAAAACTTCCTCCCCACTAATAAATGTTTCTTAGAACATAACCTTGTTGTATCAGAAAAAACCAGCAGCTAGAAATCCAAATTGCCTATTATAGGAGTTAACCTAACATAACCTCAAGGGTCTGAAGTGAATTAATTTAAAGATTTGCTTTATTAAAGTAGATGGAGTTCACGTTATCTTAAAAAAATATAAAGGTTCCTGTCAAGCTAAAACCCTTTTTGGCTCAAACCTCAGGATTAGGTCTTCTGCTGCTTCTTGCAGTACTAGTTTGTTTTGAGCAGATTAATGCTACAAGTAAGGATCAAATTGTGGTTTCTCCCAACAGTTTGCAGGATTTTCTGTTTCAACCTTTTTGGGGAAAAGGAGTCAAGACAATTTGGTGATAGTTTGAGTCTTTGTTAACAAGTGGCTGGGACTTATGATTGCTGTTATTTTATATATTTAATGTGAGCCATTTTAGAGAGGTGAGTTTGTCACAGGTCTCATGCTAATTATTGCTTATCACTTTAAAGAACTAGAAAGCAAGCACCTCAAATACTGCTTCTTGCCATTTATCAGCAGCTGCTGGTAAAAGTCAGGTGGGAAAAAATGATTGTCAAACATGTCATTTCAACACACAAGCTCCATCAGATAATTTCTGCCTCTTATTTCTCTTATAGTAAATGGCTAATTTTGACTTGACTATGATAATTGTTTCCTTTAAAGGACTTTTGCCTCTCTGCCTTTCCCCTGAGCCAAAATGACTGATGCTGGAAACGGTTTTCCTCCTCCATCTGTCCAACAATATCATGCCTTCCTTCACTCTGGGAACTGGCTTCCTGCCCTGTCCCAACTTCATTTTTTTCTTTATTTTTAAGACTCTTGATTATCTCATTCTTGCTCTAATATTTTCCTCTCCTTTGTCTTCTTCCTGCTTTAGTTTACTTCCTTTCCCACTATTTACTTCACTTCTTCTTTCCATGGAAGGCATTAGAGATTATCTTTTTTTGGTTTGGCAGATGTCCCCACAGAATGTCTGTCTTCCCTTCCTTTCCCTAATCCTTCCAACACTCATCTCCTATACTGGTCTCTGGCCTCTTGTAGTCATTTACATCAGAATGAAATGAGTATTTTACTGGATGTCACTCTACATTCATTTTGCATTAAGAAGAGTGACTGCACAGTGTGGATCACAGGGAATCACTTGCTATACTCTCTAATATTTCAAGTCTTGTACCATTGTTTATTCTCACCTTAGACTCTGTAAGGAACTTTCTTCCTAATCGGGAACAAAAGCTACACCTATATAATTAAAACCATTATATCAGTGGAATTTAAAAACACAAATGTTGACAGAGGCAGGCTTCAGACACAAATGGTAATATATTACCTGCTTCTTATTTTAGAGGCGTGTGTTTGGCAGTGGATTATAACTGTTTCAGAACTTACTTCTGGTTTCCAGTTTTAACTCTGTGCCTCGCTAAACCTGGACCTCCCTTTCCTTCTGCTGTGTCCAAGTGATGAGTAGAACACTAAAACAAAGATCTCTGATGTTTGCCACTTGCTTGTTTGCTTTTATTTGATATCTGCCTGTCAGTTTTAAATCCTTTGCTTCCATCTCTTATGAATCCTCTTATAAAATCTTTTAATCTATCCTTGTTTGGAAAAACCGATCTACGACTTCATGCCACCAACTGCTGTTGGGTTGCACTGATGAGCTGGATCCACTACTCTGTGCTCACTCTTTTTCTCTCTGTCTCCCCACAACATCAGGATTTGGCACTGTAACATCTCTCCTACCTCCCCTGATTGTCTTTGTGAGCCAAGAAACTCAATTTCCCTAAATAGCACACAAGAAACTGAGTACTTAAGAGTACTTTTGATATTGATCTGCCTCTTCATGGACAAACCAACAGAACTGAATAAAATCTCCAGTGCTTAATCACTTTCGAAAATAAAATTTTTAACTAACCTGTAGTCTCAACAGTCACCTTCAGTTTCCAGTTGCAGCATATGCCAAGACCTTAATTTATTAGACTAACAAGCCTATTGTTAATTTTTTTTGCCTGTGTATGTACTTACACAATAAGTTCAAATTTTTCTCTTAACCTCCCTCTGAGTTGGCCAATTGGATTGCAGAGTCTCTCAGCTATCTTCAAATTCCTAACAGCATAATCCTTCTCATGATACTTTTCTGAATGATTTTCATCAATTTATAAGCATTTTTTTTTGAAACAAGAGGCAGATATCTCATTTCACAGTGGTCACTAACAATGTTCCTTATGTAGGTAACACAACATTTCACTGTGTGGAACCTAGTCCAGTTAATTTAAACATCTGCTTCAGCTGATTAATAAAGCTGTCCTGAAGCAAGCATCCAACAAAATCCTTACAGAGGAAGAGACTCATTTGAGCATTTCCAGGGAACACTGCTAGGAATTAGAGGCTTAAAAAACCTAGTGTCTCAAATGTATATGGAATTTGGGTTTGTACCTGAAGACAGTCCATGATTCTGACCAAAACATCCAGGAACAATTTATGTGCCTAATTTAGGTGTACTGGATCACATAATTACTAAGAACCAGGGCACCAAGGTAGCCGATGTTGTCTGAAGTCCAACTCATGGTCCTCTCTATGCATGGATACAGCATATTATCATAGCATTAAAAATGTAGTTGGTTCTTGTCTCTTAAAAGGTTTTCATTCAAATCCAGCCAAAAAAAACAAAAAACAAAAAACAAAAAACCCCAACCAAACAAAAAAACCAACAAAGCTCCACATTAACTTTAATTCCGATTTTTAAAACCACTTCTCCCAGTTCTTCCCAGTTTAGGGTTGCCACACACGGTAAAGGAAGAGGATTGGAAAGCTGAGAAATATTAACTAACATGCATTTACTTTAATTGAGATCTCTTGTTCTTCTATAGGTTCATAATATCAAACTCTTACTGGGATTCAAGAGCATCCCACCAGCTACATCTTGGAAACTCCCACCAGCATGTGTCATGTTGCAGCTGACTGTCACTACAGACCACAGTGAAGCCCCATCTGTGGCTTTGTAACTCTGCCTTATGAAACTGCCCCCTTTGTATAATTTGGCACTATTTGACGTGACTAACAGCCTCTGTCTGCTCGGGAGAGCTGTAGGCCTGAGTCAATATTTAGATGAAGGAGCCGAATCAAACCGCGCTGTGTAAGGGAGTTTACTCTGCGGTTCACTGTGAGCTGTGGGTTAAGAACTCGCGCTTCCAAAGCGGCTAATTCAAACCTGCTGGGATAACCCTGTTCCTGAGGCTGAGGGAGGGGAGTTGTGGGAGGGAGAAGCTCTTTGAGGACCAAAAGTAATGTTCCTTCCTTGGATGAGAGACTACCAAACCATCACTCTCTGGGCACTACATCAACTTCCAGGCTTAAAGCCTGTTCCTCAAATCCTGCTACCAACCACACACATGGATCAATGGGTAAGCAGGTTCTCACTGCTACAGAGCCATCAGTATCCCCAAATAGCCATCAGCCTATCCCCAAAAAGCATCCCACTGGGCCTCCTTGGAAATTGCCATGGAACTGGGTCCTGAAACATGCAGCAAAAGGTCCTGAGGTCTCTGCTCCTTCCTCATGAAGCTACAGCATTCTGCAGGCAAGGGCCTTGGCGTGATGATACCAGGCACTGTCATCCAGCTAGAACATGGGATCCAGAGTCTAAGTGCTGCCATTGCATGGGCTGAAGTAAACTGCCAGAGGAAACACCAGTTAATGAGTCTATTACGCTGGCCTGAAGAAAAATTTAGGAAGGATTGAAACGGTTGAAGGAAACTAAAGTGTCATTCCCCTGCAGTGTCCAGCATATCTCACAGCGCTTTCCCAAGGTAAAATCTAATATACTTATATGAAGAAATGTAAACTGTGTCTTTGGGAAAACCATACTATACCGTCTTATCAGGAAAGACTAATAATCACTGATGCTCATTATCCCAGGAAAAGCAGCTACAAAACCCATCCAGCTCTTAAATCAGGCATTTCATTGAGGGACTTTCCATGTTGTAAGCAACAGGTGGCAATGCAGCTTCCCGGAGCTGATCCAAGGCTAGAAGAGAAAATCTGCACATCCCACACCATGGAGCCTGTCCAAAAACTGGGATGGCTCCTAAGAGTCTTTATGCAGAGCAAAGCAGAGTTTAACCTTCAGTTTTCTCACACAGGTCATGTTTCGTGCGGAGTCTCTGGCAGGGTGGGCAGGCGTTTCCTGAGGCTGTCCAGCTGCTTGGAGCAGGGGAATGAGCTCTGCCCAGCCCTGCAGCAACCCTGGCTGTCTGAAGACTTTATGCTCTTATTTCCACGGCTGTTAATTCTGGCAAGTGGACTGTAGGTGGAAAATCAGCCATGTGATATTGGAGATTGCGATCTTGATATTGTGACAGTGACACGGCTGTGCTAATCTCACCTCATTTTTGAATGTTATGCTAGAAGAACTACTCTTTCCCTTCCCATGACCTTATGGAACTCAATTAGCCTCCTACTTTGCATCTACCACGCATGAGATATTACTGTGTTGTGTCCACTGTTCCACTTCCAACCTTACCCCACCCCCCATGTAAGCTGGAGTAATTTATTATTTCCTCAAGATGTATTTTTGAGTAGACCATTCCCGATGCAGCGTTGCTAAAATGAAGAGTATAAATCAATCTCAAAATACAGGGGTTGTGGGAAAATTTTCCATTGTCAAATTGCTTCCCAGATCTCTCTAATTTCATTTGTCACTAAACCCAACCACATAATTTTTGGAAGTCTTAAAATCCCTGCAGGTGTGTTCTCTGCAGGCAGTTTTCAAGATGCATTTGATTTATCATCCCCTGCTTTCACTGTGAAAACAAACTTCAGATTTTGGAGGCAGATGACATTCAGAGGCAAAAGCACAAACTTCTACAGCACAGAGTTTACCATCAAAAGACAGGCTCTTTTTGGGACATTTCAGTGAATTACAATTGCAGGAATTACAAGGCAAGCAGAGAAGTGTTGTGACAATTAACTCTTGTAAAATAGCTCTGTTTGGACAGGCCTGTTTAGTTATGTTGGCAGGAAAGTCAGAGACATGCTAAGCCAGCTTCACTGCAAAGTACAGCAGCTGTCTGCTCACAGCAGGCAGGGCATGTGTACATTCTGAAGTCTGAACTGTATCTCTCCAGCCCTGAAACGCAACGTCCCAGATCACCCCCCCGCCCCAAATCCTCCTGTATCGCTTTAAGGATCGAATGATTAAGCTAACGTTTACCAGATGGGAGCTTTGACACAGACAGGTGAAAGCAGAAAATTGCAGACACTAGAGAGAGAAGGGAATTACTGTACCTCAGCAAAAGGCACCCAACTTCCAGTAGCTACTGCCTGCTGCTGCCCTCTGATAACAGTGACTTCTTGCGTGCTGGCCGCTGAGCTACCTTCAATGTCAAACTGAAAAACGCTTCCCTCACTCGAGGCTGTGCTGGAGGAGAAGCATCTCAAAAAGAATAATACAGGAGAAACGAGGGGCCAGGCGGAGATCAAAGCCATTTCCTCCCCTTACATCCAGCAGTGGTCTTCTAGCGTCTCAGTAATTGTTTACCCTCTTCTGCAATCAGCCCCCCTTGGCTTACTGGTGCCTCAGTTATTTTAACTTTCTTTCAGCATTCAGTTTCCAGATGTGGCACTTCAAGGCAGTCTAACCGGATCCCGATTTAAAAGAGGGAAAAAAAAAAAAAAAAAAGAAAAAAAAAGGAAAAGAAGAGAAGAAAAACGCTTTTGCTGCCTCCCTCGTTCACTCTCCGTGCCTGTGGCTCCTCTTTTTCCCCAGAGGCTCCAGCACAATAACATACAGCTGGGCAGTGCTTAAGCAGAGAGTGTCAAACAGAGATTGTATTCCAGGAAAGCACCGCTAGCTCTCCAGCCACCTTATCTCCCCCTGTCAGGATACAGACTGACGCTCTGTTCAGTGCTCTGGCTTCCTTCACATGTTCACATCATTCCCTTTTTTACCTTTCGTGTGGAGACCCTCCCACTCAAACTTTGCCGTTCAGAAAGTGAGGTCACCCTTTCCTCCCCCTCCACGCCAACCCCCCGCAACTCCATCTAACTGCTCCAAACAAATCATCGACTCTCCTGGCTGTTTATTTTTTAACATCTCCAGTTTATTCAGTAGAAGGCAGAAAGGTGCCAAATTTGTGAAAAAAACCCCCGCTAGACTAGCCATTTCTTGTGTCATGGGGGAGGGGAGGCTGTGGGCGGGAGGAGGAGGAGGAGGAAGAGGAGGAGGGAGACAGCCTGGCTGTGCCATGGGCTAATAGGGCTAAGTGGTTTCTCTAACATGCTTCATTCAGTTCCTCTCCCTCAAGCCCACCTCTCAGCTTCTCGTTGGCTCGTGAAAAAGAATATCGTTCACTGCGATTTTGGAAAATGACTTCATTCCTCAGGCTCATGAACTTTTATTTACAAAGAGCATCTTGTATTCCTTTTTCAAGAGATGCTTTGTGAGGCCCTGGTAACAAGGCTTGCAGTGTGTATGTGAAAGCGAGCTGAATGTGTTGCCCACAGCTCACTTAATTTTGTGACTATGATTTCAAAAAGACAAGACAGTAATCCTTGCTAGGTTTTGGGATGAAGTCAGGGTATAATTATACTAATGTGCACTGCTCCAGCCAAGGGGTCAGCACCCTGTCCCTCAGTGGTCCTGTGTGCAGACAGTGGTAGCACCATTGGCCTGTCAGGCTTCATTCTAAAATCTTCAGGGAAATTACTGGGCTTCATTCTTCTTTTTCCCTCCCTTCACTCTTTCCTTTCTGGTTGAAGGTATTATCAGCAAGGAAGCAGCTAGTAGACATTTGAGGGTAAAACAGTTTTGGGGATCTGTTAACTTCCACACACCTCTAGGCACAGTTTTGGGCCCATAAATGCTGTACAGAGGGATGTACGGAAGTTCACTGTGAAGAAACTCTGCCTGATTCAGAAATGGTGTAGCTGAGCAGGCAAGGCCACTCAAGCTTGTGGGACAAAGTATTACCCCAGTAGAAAAGAAAATGCTGTGTAACACAAGGATATGAGGTTCAGGACCAAGGGTAGGAGGAGGAAATAAAATATATAAATGGCAGTTGCAGGTAATTCCATCCTGAGAGGAACAGAAGCATCCCTCTCTGAGCTGAACCTGATACGGTGGCAAGCACATGATCCTTCCAGCGTCTGAGGGTGAGAAGTCATGGCTGCCAGGACTTTTCTTATTATTTCTGGTAATGGCAGTCCTGCAGATGGCCTGTAAAAGGTCTGAAGGCTCAGGAAGCAGAAGAGCAGGGAGGCCCCAGGCAGGGTCTCCATGAGCATCCCTCAGGTCTCCTGCTACAGGAACAACCTTGAGGTGTAAAGATCAGGGGCAAGAAAGGGAATGAAACATCTTGACAGTAAATGACAGAATTGCAGTTCCCATGGTGGCAGTGGAGATTCTTAACTACTCGGTGAACTGTGCAGCAAATTACCATAATATGTGTGAGACAATTTTTTGGATGTTTTTTGTTTTTTGGAAAACCAACCACCACCCAATCTTTTATGTCTGCTCCCAGGCATTTAACAGCTTGATAAGGCAGGCTTTAAACTGAAGGACTTGGGGGATGGTGTCCAAATTGGCCATGCTCACAGCATCGCATCCAGGTGGGGAATAAGCAGGCCAGCCACAGCAGTGGCAAATGTTCCTTAGTTGCCTCTCAAGCTGAGAACCAGGAGGCCAGCCACCTGAAGGGTGTGTACACCTCTTGTAACCCTCCTGGGAAACTGGCATGCTCCATTACCCCTGTGAAATGTCTGTGCACCAAGGCACGCAGCATGGGGAATAAACACGAGGAATTAGAGATCTGTGAGCAGTCACAGGGCCATGACTTCACTGCAGTTAGAGACATGGTGGGATAGCTTGCATGACTGGAGTGCTGTCGTGGCTGTCCGTGTACTTTTAAGAAAGACAGGCCAGCAAGGTGAGGTGGTGGAGTTGCTCTTTATGTGAGAGAGCAAAGTGAATGGATGGAGCTCTGCCTAGGAGTGGATGAAGAATGAATTAAGGGCTTATGAGTAAGAATTAACTTGGGTGGGACTGTTGTGGGTGTTTATTACAGGCCACCTGGTGAGGAAGAAGCAGCATCATGGGCCTTGCTCAGTGCAGGCAACTGACCATCTGCACCCTGCACATTCCAGTGAGGGACTTTCTTCAAGTATTCACCTGCTTCACCAGAGCAAGAAATACCATTACAAATGTCATTAAGCATGCTAAGGTTACAAATTCTTCAAGTGAAGCCTGGTATTTATTGCACACATGCAGCAGGTAACCAAAAGGACTTGATGAAGGTATCTCACCTACTAGGTTATTAATAATGCAAAACGGCTGAAACACATTTACAGAAAACAGAAAATGTCATTCTTGAAATGGTCAAAAGTTACCAAGTGAAAAAAACATTGTTACCCACCATATTTCTCTTTGTAAAATCAGAACAAAGATATTCATATCCTTGTAAAAGAGTTCGCCATGCTAATTTACAGCAGTTTGAGAGAGGAAATATTGTAATTATTCTCAGGATCAAAGTCCTAAAAGGAGGAAGATGTCTGCTTAATGTCTTCAGAAAATCCCAGACTGGCCTAAGGCTTTAAAAATCTGAAAAACTTCATGTTGTGATTCTATATGACAAAGAAAATACAGGTAGCTTCAAATGGTAGAATTATGGAGTACTGAATAATTTATTCCAAAGAAATACAAAAAATAGAACACAGCTTACAAGATCTGTCTCCTCAAATATTAGTCCCATACAAGAAAAATATAACCAAAGTCTTTTGAGCAAAAAATATTATACATTTCCCTGAATATCACTATATAGTGGAATAGCTTGCTAAAAAACAACTGCTTACAAAAGCAGTTTTCTGCATTTAATTTTAAATACTTTAAGATACTGTATTCCTTTTCAAAAACTGCAGATTTGTGTAAAAATTCAAAAAATTAAAGACGCATAGAGTGCTTATGAAATATAAAGCTTTAAATATAAATTTATGCTGTGATAGACTTCCAGTTTCTTTATCTTTGGCAGAGATGATGTGGCTGTGTTACGTAAGCAGCCTGAGATTTGGAACAGGACTTCTTCAATATGGCAGGGTGCAGAAACAGGAGTTTCTCCTTCTGTCTTCTGTTCTTTTTACAAGTTCTTTCCCCAGTTTTTAACATTTGTTTTTGATTCACTGTGATAGACAGTAGGACTGGTGAAAGACAAAAGGAAGGATCCAGTGGAAGGCTTATTACAAATAACATATTCCAAATTAACCAATCTCAGGCTGTTGTGTGTGGGCCACTGGTGGTTCGTCAGTTCCCAGTGGGACATCTGCAAGCAGCCTGTGGAGCTCTAGTGCCAAATGTTACGAGTTGAACACTGGATAACGTTGCATGGTGGCCCAATGGAAATGTTGACAGTTGACTGATGTTTGCCATCTAAAATATTTTGGAAGCAGTGTTCAAAGTACCTTTGTAAGGGTTAGAAGATGTTGGCAGCATATCTGTGTATCATCAAATGCATTAGTTATCTACAGTCAGAAACCTGTGGCAATCGAGGGGCATCAAACAAGAATTATTCTGTCACAGTTTGTGCCAGAAAGAGATGCTAAAAAAATTGTAGCTATGCAGACAAAACATCACTTTTGTTAACTTATTTCATGTGTTTTGCATTATGTTATTCTAGGAATGGTCTCAGTTTGCAGGTAGAAGGTAGAATTTATGTTGTATTGTTCAAGGATGTCATACTGTCAGACTTCAAGTTGTAGATCTGATGCAGGGATACATAAGCATGTTCTTTCCTTCCTTGCCATACCCTTTAAGGGCATCAACTAATTATTTTCCCACATGAAGACACTTTAAAGCCAACAGCTCTCATTCCTCATGTTTTTAGTTCCTGGCAACACTGAGATCTGGCTCATTCCAAGTTGCTTACAACCAGCCTCATAGTGTTTCTGTGCCATGATACTTGTCACTGCCCAATTTTTCCACTGTAAAACTCTTCAGGTAAGCATGCCAAAGTCTTGCAAATCTGATGGAAATGTAATACTAAATTCCTTAGTCCTACAGGATTAAAGGCAACCTCATTTACTGGGGTAAGATGTCTCTTACCTCCAGAGTGTAACAGGGAAACAGCTGCCTCTCTCTCTTGGTAAAAGCCTTGTCCTTGGGAACTGTATGGACCTTGCAAGAGTAGGAGTCAACCACAACATATGTAGTACTGCATAACTTGAAAAATCCAACCTATGCTGGTTGCTAGAGGTCAGTCAGAATGAGGATAGTGTTTTCCCAATCCAGTTTCCTCTTCCCAAAGGTAACCAATAAGTAATAATAAAATTTTCACAGTTTTTCAATATGAAAATCTTTCAATACTTCTGGTAATTTTTTAAGTTCTTATCTGAACCTCCTGGTACTCTTGCTATATTATTCCAGTTGAATGACCTGAACTATAGATATGCTATGCTACCATTAATGACAATATCTACTTATTTTCTTATGGATTCTAATGTTCTGTATGCTTCTTAGACAGTTTTCCTAGCAAATTGCTTAGAGTTGAGTAAGAGGGCTTAGTTTAACTTCATTTGTAGAAGGGTGCATGAGAAAACAAAACACCATCATATGTAGTGTTGCATAAATAGCAAAGACTTGTAGATGTTAAAAAGTGAACTAGAAGGGGTGGGGCTGGTGAGATGAAGGTGAAGAGTATTTACAGGGATGCAGGCTGTGCTTTTTGTCTTTTGTGGATAAACAGTTGAACTTTTCCATTTCCTGTTACAATTCTCATGCCATCTTGGCAGTGGCAAGAGAACCATTGTCATATTCCAATCATTCAATTTCTTGTGACCCAGTTTTTTGCTCTGACACCTTGGCTTGCACATCCAGAACCTAATATTTCCAGATGGTCTCTCATATAAGTTCTGGACATGTCTGCTTATCTGTTAAGATAAAATTATCCAAGACAAATCAATTCAGTCTGTTATAGCCAGGAAAATAATACCTTGTGGTAGAGCAAAACAAAATGTAATGTGATTTTTTTTTTTAAAAAAGGTATTTTTACAATAGAATTGTCCCTGATTTTATCAAATATGCTTGTAGGTTTGTGTGAGTCTGGAGGGAATCTGATGAGGAGGAATAGGACAAGTATAATTTGCTTTTAGATAATGATAATGCTTAGTATCAATGGATACATTGATGGAGAAAGACGTGGGATTTTAGCATAACATGTAGTTTATTTGGGTTGTTGACAGATCCTATAGATAACAGCAACACATCCCATCATACGGAAGAGAATGGGTGGCCCTGAATAACAATGACCCCATTAAGATAAATCCTTCTCTTAGAGTGAAGAGACTAAGATAAATCCTTCTCTTAAACTGAAGACCTGTCCAAAACTCAAATTTCCTTATATTTTTCCTTTTGCTCTTCTCCTTATACTTCTTCTCCAGATCTCCAGAAAGGTATTTATTAATTTGTTAATCCTTTACGATGTCACTCATGTCCTTACTGCCTCTGAAAATTTGTTGGAGAGTCCCCAGTTCCTTTGTGAGGCTGCTCTTGGTTGAATGGTTCCTCCTGTTGGCTGTATCTTTTCTCCTTCACTGAAACCTTGGGCACAAGGGGCTAGCTGCTCTTCCTGGTCAAGACAGGAAGGGTTTACTCTAACAGCAACAAAACCAAAGAAGATTAAAGCATAAAACACAAAACCCTGCTTGCTTTATTTCTAAGCAGATATTCTCAATTTGTTTATGGTACTCACACCCTGGTTAACTGACATGGTTAGTGCACTCCTCCACAATGCAGCGTTTCCCCATGCACTGTGCTTTGACCTAAACTGGCCTCTTTCCTCTCTGTCTGGAGTCTTTATACATTTCCCTTTCTCTTCCAAACTGTTTGTCTAATTCAAGTTGCATATCGCTACTTTTTTTTAATTCATTCTTCCTCCGGGGAAACTTCCCCACCCTTCCTCATCAGTTGTTTGATCATAATAATGGAACATTGGCTAAAGAAAATGAGTTGCATAAAAATCCACACTGAACTTTACAACCCCTGTAAAAGTGCCCATAAAACAGCTTTCCAAAACTGAAAAAAACCCCACCCAAAAGCCCAGACCCTGGAAAAATGGCTAACAACTCTCCCAAATCCAACAGTGCTTAACTTAGCCTTGGATATTAAGTCACGCAGAAATACATATTTCGTCTCACTGCCAAAATGCTTCCCATGGATCCTCCTGGGTCAGCACAAAGAAGAAATTGTCTCAGATCCCTTCAAGTTTATCCTATGCACTCCAAGGATATGCTGGTGGCCAAAAAGGAGCATGTTGCCTGCAGCTGACAGCAAAAATATAATCTAACAGGGACAACAGAAGCAGTACTGAGATCACCAACAGTTTAACTAAGGCAGCAAAGCTCTCACTGCAGCTTGTTTTCTGGTGAGTCGGGTGGGTTTTAAAGCCTCCTCTAAACTCTGAACTTCCCCTGACACGTCCCTTTGTGCTAGATGTAGCAGAGAGATAGCGGACTTGCAAGAACATTCTTTTCTGACCCGGCATGTCCCATAGGAGGGCATCCCAAACCAGCCAGCTCTGTGTTCATTCCCTTTTTAAGCATTGCACCAGTTTTTAAAATGCTCTGTGCCAGCAGTGCTTGAAAACCAGCCTTAGTTGCCTTGCATAGCAAGCCTAAATGCAGTCAAAAACTTTGCTGCTGTGATAGGAAAAAGAACTGTTTCCTTATAACACAAACAGTTCAGCAAGGCAGATCCACACTAATATATCTTGATTATTGTATCACACCTATTACCTGTCAGTATGATCTGATGGGGATATTTTCAAATCCTTGATTTCTCTAGTTCTGATTTTGTTTTTTGTTTAAGTGGAGGGACCTGTAAAGGTGCTTTGTCTTAGATTATTGGTTTCGGATGCTAAAATTGCTTCCCCTGAATGGCCCAGTAAGCAAGGAGGAGGAATAAATTTTGATTGCACTCTGCCACCTGTACTCTTGACAGCTTAATTTTTTAATGTAGAGTCTGCAGGCACTAAATGAATGCTCATGAAAGTCTTGACTATCTGATGAAGGGCACTGGCTAGCATGATGCAATTAGCTGAGCTCATCGATTATGATGGACAGCTGGAGCTCTCTGAGTTTTTCTGAAAGAGCTTAATCAAAGACATCAGAATAATAGAAGCTCTTTACATGAGAAAGGCAATGAACTAAGGCAGTTAATTAGATTTTTTTAAAAATTGTTGTGTTTTTTATACTTCCCAGTTGTCCTTGACATTTAAGTCTCGACCAGAAGTGAACATAACTGTACTTCTGATTTCACTGCAATCAAAACCAGTTGAAATTTGCATAATAAGCTGAAAGTATTTGTTTGAAACTAAGACCTGTAATAAAACCCCCCAAAATTTCTCACACAATTTTGCAAGAATTTAATATTTTTTCTTAACAGCAAGGGTGAAAGTAATTTTCACATACAGTGAACACTATTCTTCAGATTTTTAAAATTTTTTTGAATTTTATTGTTATTTTCACCCTGGCCAACTGATGGATTCAATAGAGTAACGAAACAATTCCCTTTGACAGGAGGCACAATACCAGCTTACCCAACTTGTCTGTTAGCAACAGAGCTGGCTGAGCAGCTGTCCCCTGTCCCACTGCCAGGAAATGCTGACAGCAACAGCTACACCATTTCAGCTGCTAACTGGCTCCATAGCAAGTTTTGATGGCTAATGGATTGCGTAAGTGCTACACAGATCAGCCCAGATCTGAGGAAAAAGAACAGCAGCTTTGGGATGTTGGCTGTTTTGAGAGAGACACAGCACCACAGAAAGTTTCTTTCAAATGTGTGGGTCATGCTCTGTCCGCGGTGACTTTACCTGGTGCTCTAACACAAATGAACCATGCTGTGTTTTCTGGTAAAGCAGAATGGAAAAGAGTTTAGGAGACACCGGCATCTTTCAGCTGGCACAGTGTTTTGCTACGACAGCAGCCAGCCACGATGGAGCCGACAGACAGAGCAGTGTGCATGCATGTTGAAAATTGGCTGATTTAGTTGCTTACCCACACGTACAAAGGAATCCTGGTAGCTCCCTAATTGCCAAGCTATTAGCTATGCAGTCAGGCAGCTCCAAGGTTAAGCAAGTCCCTTCAATTTTAGACACTTGCTTTCATAGCTGTGAGGAAATCCATGTTGCTTTGTCCACTTCTATTAAGCTATCGGAGATTTGAATGTGTATGCTTGTGGACAGGCATTATGTAAATCTCCGAGCAGATCAGTGCTGTGAGGGAACTGCCCTGAGGTACACAGGCTGTGTGGATGGCCAGGAGCAGCTGATTCTCCTCTGGTGTCTTAGGCAGACTTTATCTGTAACAGGAAAAGTCATTTGCCTTTCCCAAGAATCAGATGGTTTACTTGGGGGCTTTTTCTAAGTAGCAGAAAGTTATTAACTTAAAGCAGGATGATCTCAGACACGATGTGGTGAGTTTTAAAGCCAAATCTGATGAGGGTACAAGACATTGTTCTTTGGGAAAACTGCCCTTTTGGTGTCTCCTGAATTGTGCATTGGAAGGCATTAGGCCTGCTGGGAAGGTCTCATCGCTAGATATCTGACATTTTGAGAAACAGTGGACTGTTTAGATACCTTTGAAAATGTGTCTTTGGATTTCTCTAAGCTTTGCACTGAGCTCAGATGATTCTCCTGGGCTGGGCTGACAACACTTTTTTGAGAAACTGCTCTTCATAATTAAGGTGAAGGATGTAACAAGATGCGTTTTCTGAGCTGAAAGTGTTTAACAACCCTAATGAATGGGTCATCCCTGTCTGTACTGGGTCTACGCTGTACACCAGTCTGTAATTGCAGGCTACCAGGCCAGCTGGAATAACAGCCTTTAACCTATGGTGAGTGTGGATGGATGCCACTTGTATTCCAGTTTCAGTGCTCCCCTTCTGCTCCCACAGAGCTCTCTGAAGTGTGCTGTGTGAATGGAGCAGTCCAGTCAAGCTGCCATCTGTGGTGTGGAAGCAGTCAGGACCAGGGGACTCACCCACACAGCATCAAGTGACTTCACCAGTGATTCAATTCTACACCGCGAGGTATAGCCAGAATTTTCAGGTTCTGTATTTATTTTAAAAGCAACCCCAGTGGATGTGTCCTAGTCCTCCTGATTCGGAGTCTACTGGATCATTCCATCACACATTCAGTGTCTCCATAACATCAGGCAATTTCCTCATAATTGACGGGAAGTCCAAATGAGGCTTGTGTAGCCAGTATCATTCTGATAACTCCTGAAAAAGCTGCAGAATACAAAACACTACATATTTTTGATTATGACTAATCTAATAGTAAAAAATACACTTGTCAAAATTCCTGGTATAGAGAAAACAGTAAACCCACCTGCACTTTGATGCCATTCCCATTGTGTTTTTCAAGGAAAGCAACACTTTCTTTAGTGACTATCTCTAGTTTCCATAGCTAAGAAATTAATTCTAGCTGCCAAAAAGTTTTCTTCATTCTCATTTAGGTTTTATTCTTACTTGCAGGTGCAAAAATCTGTCTTTAATCTTCCATTTTCTATTCTCTGTTTTCTTTAGTTGATAAGCACAGGTAGAAGTTTAGATTACTTTCTGTTCTGTGACAATCTCTCATGATCTTTCCCTATCTCCAGACCTTATCAGGGTTTGCAAGTGCTTGAACCAGACAAGACTGTGGTTTCTTATATTTTACTGGTGTGACAGGAGTATTCATGGCTGCTGCAGTGGCTGCACTTACTTTATTCATAGCATCCATCGTACTTGGGTACTTTGGAAATGGACTTTGTGTTTTCATGCAAATCCTGTGATTTGCATGAAAGTCTGGGTTGTTCATACAGGCCATCAGATTTAACAAAGGAAATTTCCCTTTTTGATTGCATTTGCAGAAAGACAAAAATAATTGCTGTAGGCCTCATATTCCGATTTCTCAGTGCTTGCTGGACAAGAGCAGGTTTTCCTGTAGGTCAGATGAAGATATCTACAATTCCTCTGTTTGCCAATTTCCATGAGACACTTCAGACTGAGTCCTTTCTCAGAGCAGTTGATTTTAACATTGTTCATCGTACAAGATATCCTTTCCTTTCCAATTCTTTTACCTTCTTATTATGTCAGTGGTTCCTGCCCTCTCCCGGATCACCATGTGACTGCTTTGATCTGAGGGTGTTATCTTGTGCTAAGATGGTCCCTTAGTTATCTTTCTTTGATCCAGCAAAATCAGAAAGTTTAAATAAAGATTTTAAGATCATGGAATTTTGACCGCCATTATCTGGCATGAGATGTTCAATTTTTGGGGTTACATTTGGAGGCTACATGCTTTAGGCTAGATTTCACAGTTTTTGGACTTGTGCATTAGCACTGAAAGTTTAGGTCTGGAACCTCTGTCTTGTTGCTCACCTGTTGTTAGTTAATGGTGAATTTAGACTAACCTGGGTTTGCTTGTGTTAACCTGAAGTTATTGCTGTAGACAGCAGAGAAAAAAGCAGGCGAACTACAAACAACTAGGTTTTAAACTTTCATTGCAAATTTGCCATGCAGTTTTAATGGTGCTATCAAGAATAGAAAATTGTGTTGTGAAAGAAGACTCTTTCCATAGGTTTCCTTAAAACCTCTTAAAAAATTATTTATAGAACTGTTCCTCTTTTATAGAATTACATGGGATAATAAAAGTCCCCAAACTGTTGAAAACAAAAGGAAGTTGCTCTGGCAGGTCTTTTCATGAGTAGTTTCTGAACAAACTCACTACATATGTACATAGGTCTGCTGACATTTTCTGCTGTTCAACATGATGAATGTGATAAGCAGGATACACTGCATGCAGTCTTCAAATGTCAGTTTAGTCAGTTTCTTACTGTGCTGCTCTCACTCCTCTACCTAACTGCCTTTAAGCCTTATTTTCAAACTCCCTGAGAATTTATGCTGATCTAATCCATGTTCTAGCACTGGCCTTTTTCTGATGCTGTGGTGAGCTGGTCCATGGAGCCGAAGAGAAAGAAAACTAACCCTGCAAAGCAAAGCAAATTGTTTTCAGTCCGTGTGGCTCCCTGAACTCGGTTGCTAAGAGATCAGCAAGCACTAGTGCTAGTGCAAGCTTAATGGATACTCTAGGAAAAAAACTCTATATTTCAGGAGCAGGATATCCTAAATCTTACCTGATCCCTGGCTTCTGAATGAAGGGATCATTCAGAAACATTAGTCAGGATTTATCATTTTCTTTACTTAAATAACTTGTTTGTCTTTTTCCCAAATACAGAGTATGTTGTGCCTCATTAAGACACATTTTGATAAAATAAAATGCAAAGCGAATGGCTGAACTGACATAATGGATAACCATGTGTCAGGAAGAAAATATAAGTAAAATGTTTGAAAATATAATAAGATTCCAGTCTTTTAATCAGGTCATGTGGGTCATTTCATAGTTCTGCCAAATGAACAGATAAGGTGATGTCTTGACCCTTCTGGAATCCATAGGAATTTTTTGATTTATTTGAACCAGGATGTGACTGCAAAGGTTTTTTACTTAAAACATAAAGCAGAAGACCAGAATTTACTCTCTCTGCATTTACAGTGGCCACATATTTGAATATATAAATATATGTGTATAAAAGGGGCTCACAAATGCAGAAACAGAATGTAGATTAAAAAAAAGGGATAAACCTCTAGAATCAAATTGGACGATATTAAAAAATATATATATGTGTATATATATATGTATGTGTGTTGATCGTTGCAACATGTAGTCTAAGAAAACAATTTATGTTCAGGAGGAAAGGGATGTTTTGGGAAACACTCATTTAATCCTAAGATATCTTAATAAATTTAGTTTAATAGATCTTAAATTTTCAGCACGGTGCCTTCATACCATAGGCTGTAGTGGGATATCTGCAGTTGTGACACCTTGAAACACCCAATGTTACTCCTTACCTGTTAAAACAATTGTCTGTATGAGTGAAAGACTTTACCAGATGGTTTGATGAGATACCATACAATACAGATGATTAAGCTTGGAATTTGCATTCCTTTATTCTTACATTTATTTGAAAAAATAAGAGATTACAAGACAGCAGACAGTATCTGCTGTCTGACAGAGATAGCTCAGATATTGTGGCTGATCCCTTTCTCTGAGAGAACATTGCCAAGGTCAGGCTATTAGTCTGACACAGCATTGATTGTTTGGGCAGAGGGAAAACAATCTTTTCAACACAATGATGTCAATTTGAATATGATGTTTCTCAGCACCTAATCTGGGAAAAATTCTCAAAGGTCAAAGCTTCAGCGTGGGACAAAAGAAGATTCAGAGCAGTTTGGCAGTCAGGACTGAAAGCCAGAGCACAACTGAGCCTCAGAAAATGTGATTGGTTCTATTAAAAAGAAAAACAACAGAAAGAAAAGAAAAAGATGGTTTTAAACAGTCTGTACTTAGCAGAGTGTATTGTTGGTGTTCACCCTGTATAAATCCACTCCAGCCACTGAGCTAATACACAACATTGCTGTTTCAAAAAGCCTAGTGTTTGGCAGCTGTTTTTCTTGTACAGAATCATGGAGAACTGGGATTACATCTTTTGCCCCCCCCTTCCTCCCCCACCTGAATGCATTCATTTCCTTTCAGCAGTATTGCACATTAATTCTCTCAGAAAAGGAAGGAGTGGAAATGAGGAGGAGGAAGAAGAAGAAGAAGAGTAAAATGTCAACACATAAAAATGCTATGGGTTTAATTTGGACTAGAAAGAGCCTTCACATGTCTGGAAGCACAATGGCTCTTTCAAGGCCAAAATTATCCTTGTATGATGACCTTTGAAACAATCGCCAAAGTTTTTTAAGAGGGATCATGTCATGGCTTGGAGTTTGAATGCATTTTCAAGTGCAGTAACAGCTTCATTGTTAGGTCTTTTCCTGCTACTTCTCTCTGGTTCCTGATGAATTCACAGAAAGTAGATCTGACAAGAAACTGGAATTTTCCACCATTTAGTGAAGTTCTCCTCCTCAGTGGCCATCATCAAATGTAGGTTGGATCCTGGGATATGGGGCATGGACTTCACTGCAGTCACTGGAGCTGGAGTACTTTACAGCAGTAATGAGCAGCAGTAACTGACCGGAAATATCTTTCCTACATCTCTCAAATAAAAAAAAAAAAATCCATCACACACCCTGGATCATGGGAAAGACATAGATTCACAGAGATACCAGCACACTAAAATAATCTGTAAGTGATTGCATTGTAGGTAATGTAAATATTTTTGACCTCCAAGAAGATGCAATTCCAAATTGGCTTTTAGGTACTGAACTGTAGTTTAGGTACTGAACTACAAACTGTAGTTTGTCTCTTTCTTGTCTCTCCTTGCCAAGTATCTCTTAATATCCTTTACAAGATCCCCCTTGCAAATGGTCTGAAGTAAGAAGAACAAAAATGAGGAAAGTGTTGACAACTGTTTTCTTAATTATTTACTTCACATTCTGGGAGAGAGAAGAATCAATATAAACTTTCAGTATTCTCTAATATGTTCGTTTATATGTCCTAATAAAGGATACAAAAAGAGGTTGTTTTGCCATGTAAGTAGCCAACTTTGGAATCTTTGGACCCAAATATACTGACTGTAGGCATCTTTTGACTAATTGTTTGCTAAAATACTTTGTTTTGTTCCTGAAGTAAACAGGCAGGGATGGAAAGAAGCTCACACACATACAAATGTAGCATATACTCACAAGTTTATTTCCCTATGTAATGCAGATCTCATTGCTTTGTTAATGCTGAAGTAGAAAGTGCCTGCAGCATCAGGAGTTTGGTATAGATATTTTGTATTTACTCTTAAAATGAAAACCACATCCATTTTAGACTTTATCCAGAATGGCCCCATGGCTACTGATTACCTTTAACAGGCAAGTTCCCCTGATTTTGTACATTGATTCTGCCTAAAACACAAAATTGGACTGTTAAAAAAAAAAAAAAAACAAAACACCATCACTTTTATTTGGAGACAGAAGCAGCACAGCATCACCTTCGGAAAAAATCCTGGCACAAAAGAAGTCTGTATAAAGCGTTCTCCCTTCAGTATCCTTGGCTAAAGGCTACTTCCTGCCTGGCCATGAAATATTTGAAGGGTGAATCACTTTCTTAACCAGCACACTGCTGCGTCTGTAACACTCAATTGGAGAAATGCATGAGGATGAACTCTGAGCATCTGCACTTTGCCTTGTTCCCCCAAAGGTAGTGACAAAGGTATTCTCACACTAAATGTGTGTCTTCCTTTTTTAAGTGAGCAGACTTTAAGTAGACTCTTCCCTTCTCTTTCCTATGTTGGTAGCGAGCTCCTTGCTCATTTGGCAGATATTCAGACCCCAGAGATTACATGCACAGAGACTTCATTAGCTTCACTCAACAAGGAGACTTCAGCACTGAGATGCCTTTCTGCTCCCAGAGGAAGGGCTGCCTGCCTCTGCAGGGCGTGGGGAAGAGCCATGAAAGGGATGGGCAGAGGTCAGACCCGGACAGACAAAGGATACATTCCTTTTGTGGATGTGATGTGCTCCTAGTCAAAGGGCAAATACTTTCCAAAAAACTGAAAGCTTCCAGTTGGTGTTTTTGCTTGTGTCAAGGATTGCACTGGCCTTGCAGGGCTGCTTGCAGGTAGCTGCTGTGAGGTGCCCAAGGTGCCTGTGCTCATGTGAGATGTTTTGCTGTGACGGTCATTCGATGGTGCAACAGCCAGGGTGGGTGACTGGCCAAGGATGCTGCTGCTGCTTGGGGCACAGCGCTGTGCAGCTGCTGGGGAGCTGCTGCCTCTGAAACACCCTGCTCTGTCCCTGTGACAAACACCTCTGTGAGTGATCACCAGGATCCCTTCCCTGCATTACTTCTTGGTGCGTGCAGACAAGCAGACCCCGCCACCACACCAGAGAGCCTGAGAGGACTTCAGCCACAGCACCACGGGCTCAGTCCTGGCTGTGTGGCAGCCAGGTGTTAGACATTCTGATCTCTGACACCGAGCGGTGCGTATGCACAGATGTGGAACCAAATACGTTCTGTTCTTGAATGTCTCAGAAACTCTCTATTTCGTACTTGAAAAGAAATTTAGTGCATTTTTTTTTAGCAATTTATTTATTACTTTGGAAACTCTCTGGAAAGTACAAACTAAGCTAAAGTACAATGATACTACTGAGGAATAGCCCTTACTCTGTACAGCAGCATTCTGAAGCAGTTTGAAGCAGTTGACTCTGAACTAGTTGTATTTTTGTCATAATTGGTCAACATTTCTGGTCTAGTGATCTGCAAGGGGAATTCAAGACTTAGAGAGAAAAGCTCCAAGAGATACTATAGCTGACTTGTTAGTTCTTCAGACCTCCCCCCTTCTTTATTTATTTTGTTATAAAGTCTAGAAAGGGGCTTTGGGGACTTTATGTATTAACATTCTGTTGAGGAAAGCAAGTGCTCAATGGATAAGATAATATCAAAGCTGCAATGAAATAAATATTGTGAAGCATTTAATCTGCCTTTCAACTCCAAAATTTGCAGTAATTAGTTAGTGATGATAATTCAAGTTGCACAGAAGTCAAAAGCTGTAAAGAGATTGATTTTAGACAGGAAAAGAGGAATGGAAATAGGATCTCCATTAAGCTGTGAACATTACGAGTTGCAGTTTGAGTTCACCTCCAGGTTTGGAGGCAGATATGAGAGGAGATTTTTAGTTTTATTATTTCTGGAGAAAAAGGTCAAAGAATGTTAGTGATAAAAAAACAAACAAACAAACAAACAAACAAAAAAAAAAACAAAAAAACCCCCCATAATCTCCTGGACCTTTCTATCAGCATATACAACCATTTCACCTGAGAAACAAAAGTGATGAAACAGAGAAGAGGAAATTCGGTGGAAGAGAAGTGAAAGGATTTGAGAGGAAAGATGGTGATGTTGTCAGTGCATGAGGTTGTACTGGTTCTGTTTTTGTCCTTTCTGGTCTTGTGTGGCTTCAGATGAATTATATCAGTTGTATCTTTTGTCCTTTTTAGTACAGTAACATTTCTTTGATTATTGCAAGTATAAGCAGATTGAAATGAATTATGCCTTAGCCTGGGAAACCCGTATGGCTCTTCCCTTGGGCATAGCAGGGTCCTTCCCTGGCAGAACTGATAACTCGGTAAAATCTTAGTTTTATTTCCCTCTTGTTTTTATCACGGCTAGTACACATGCTAGCAGCAAGTCCACAGGCCCACACACTGGATTTTCCTGTCACCTGCACAGATGGGGTGGTGACAACCTGGGCTGAGCCCCCAAAGGAAGGATCAGGGTAAGTTGTAAGCCCATTACAAGGTGATGACTTTTTTCTATTTTCCAATGTACTGCAAACAAATATGCTCATCTTCCAGTAGTATATTGATAATAATTTAGTCTGTTCTTGTTTTGTTTGGTATTATTCTCTTAAACCAGACAGTCGCATGTGCATGCATCTGCTACATAATAATCTATCTCCCTCCTCAGCTTCTAAAAAGTGCTGGAGGTATCAATGCTGAAACGTGTCAGCTTCTTCATATGGATTTGGTCAGATCCCACTACCAACACCTCCGGGTTCTGGGAAGCAGGCCCCTCCTGCATGGATCTGTTGACCTCTAAGCTCTTTCCTCAGCTAGGAAATCTTTTCACCAATTCTTCCCATGAATTTCCACCTTTCCCTGTAAACTAATGTGATCTGCAGAATAAGACATTTCCCAGGTTTCTCCTGTGATGTTGTTTATGGTGCAGGAAGGAAGGGAACACATCTTTCAGCTTGACCTTGCTCCCCAAGTCTGTCACTCAAACCTCCACCAGCACCAAGCAATGCCGAGCTCCTCAGGGAGCTGCGAGGAGATGGGATTGGGGCTTATTGTCTGGAAAGCAGCTTAGCAGTGAAAGACCTTGGGGTTCTGGTATACAAAAAGTTGAGCATGAGTCAGTCTTTGCAGCAGTGAAGGCTGGCTTAATTTTGGGCTACTTTACCACAGACTTTAGATTAAGTGGAATAACTGCTATCTCTTCTCCATTATTTGATCTGATCTTTTTTAAAATGACATTTAAATAGTAATATGGTTGTAAGTACAGTCCCAGTAGAGTAGTGGCTGTAACAGGTGCAGAAGAAGCAAGAAAGAATTACATTTAAGTAAACGTTTACTTCCGCTGTTCCTCGTGACGGGAGGTATCTGGGTGACAGCTGCTCCTCCTCCCTTCTGGACAGCAGCGCCCTCTTCATTCAGAGCATCACTCACTCAGAGGTAAGTTCTTGTCCTCTGCTGCATTACATGCATTTATTTTGCAAAAACCAGAAGTCTCTGCCACTAGTGGGGTACAATACTAAGAAGAGGGACAAAGACATAGAGATCAGTTTTTACATTATAAGCTTGTGTACCATTGAGTGGTGTTTTTCCTGTGAGGCAAATGTGTGTAGCTACTTGCCTCAGAGAACCTGCAACTGAGGTTGTTTGACAAAGAAAGAGAAATGTATAGATGGGGAAAGAGATGGCAGAAGGAAAATTAGTGAACAATAAAATAAATGTGTTTTCACACAATTGCCAACACTAAGCTGCCTCAGATGCTTACATCCACACCTCTGCGGTGCAGAATTAACTTGATTTATTTTTGAAATGCAGTGAGTAACGTGTAAAAATAGGATTACATGAACCTTTTACAGGAAGACAAAATTTCTTAAAGTGATGGCATTTCAGTGTGTTTCCACAAGCTTGACATAACTCAGACATTAAGGAGAAGATTGTCAAAATAACTTCCAAAAATGTCAGGGAGGCAATTTGCTGAAGCTTTATAAAAAATGATGACATTTGCTCTTTCAGAATCAGACTGGTACTGCCAGCTACCTCAAATTGTACTTTATTCTCAACCCTGCAAAAGCTTTTGTCTGGACTCAGCTTAATGACTATTGATTTCAATAGCACTATTGAAAATAAAGAAGTAAGATAAGGATATATATTTAAGCTCTGCAGGATCAAGGTCTTATTTTGCTGAATTTTTATTGCTCCAGATGAAATATATAAGAGACATGGACACCATGAGAAAAAAAAATTGATTATATATTTTTTAGAAATTCATCATTTCAGTAAATTGCTAATTAGTAAAAGAAATAAGCATCATCTGCTTTTTGTTTCTTTATGCTGATGCTTTACTGCAACAGAGTTACTCACATAAAACGTTGCCCCTAAAGAAAAGTCAAAATGACTCTTTTCTCTACACGGTTCTGTTTACGATATTTTACAGCAGGAAATTATTTCACTGACATTGTCTCTTCAATTAGGCAAGCCTGCTGTGCTGTTGGTAATTGCGAGGTGGATTATTGTACCAACACAAAGAAAGATTTTCTCCAACATGTGTATGAAAGCATTGTAGGTAGGGGAATTATGCCCACAGTTTGCCTCTTCAGAGTTTTTTAAGGTTATATTTCAGAAGTATGTGGATACTCAGTCTATGTTCAAGTGCTGGAATAAGCTGAGGAAGAATGACTACAGGACTCATAAACGGAGCTGCAACATACTCCATTTTAGGAATCCATTCTGGTTTCTAATGTAGGCAGAAAATTAAATGGTTGCCTGACCGTGTCCAGTCATGATGTACAGCACTGGGCTCCAGCAGCAATAAATATTCACTGTCCTAGACAGTCAAAGTGTGACATTAGCATATTTATATTGGACCAGTAACCATTATAGTAATATAATTATATTAATAATGAGAATGAATGATCCAGCTCCAGAGGCTGGGTCCTTGCCCTGTTTGCTTTACTGGTACAGATGAGTCCTTGGGGATTAGAGTGCCTGGATTTAGACTTGTCTTTGTGCCAGCTCTGTGTGCACTAATCCTATGCTGCCTGCTCTGGGAAGGGGCACTTGTCAAATCCCTTTGCATTCAGGCTCAACATGGCACAATCCAATGCAAATGTTGTGCCTGCGGGACATTTGAAATGAAGCCACTGTCTGTATGTGCCCAGGCTCCCTGGTGAGAGATTTTATCTTTACAGCAGATCCAAGCTTAAATCTTTCCTGTGCCTGATAGGATTCATATCTGAAAGTCTCATTTTGTGGGAGAATGCCTTAAATATCAGGTGGTGAGGAGAGTTTAGTGCCTTTTAGTGCCTTGTAGGTCAGCTGTTGTCCCCACCCCAAATCACACAGGTCAAGGTCTATATCTGGCAAAAAAAACCCCAAACCAAAAAAACCAAAACAAAAAAACCCCAAGAGTTCTGGGCTTACTCCTGTCCCTAAAGCAAAGTGGCACAATAAAGAACTTGTTTTCATGGGCTTATCTTTTCCCTTTAAATAAGAGGATTACATAAAACCCAGTTGAAATAAGTCCTTATCTTGTGCTATTCTCCAAACCATGGAGCCAAAAACTGGGCCATGAACCATGATAATAATTTAAGAAAATGTATGATCATGCTACAGAGGCTGGGCCCATGCCCTGTGTGCTTTGCTGGTACAGATGAGTCCTTGGGGGTTGGTGTCCCCCACTGAGGAGACCTGGTTTCTTGCCTTTGTCCCAAAGCCCCTTACATGAAACAGCTGCTGGCTGTGACATGGGAAGCTGAGGCTTCCTACTGGTGGAGAAAGGCATGTGCCAATCAGCCCTTTCAGGTGGAAATTGTGTGAAAGATACCGGGCTGGGTTATGTATTATTTCAAAATCTGACCTGAAAGGAGTGTGTGTATCCATGCATTAGAACTCCAGGCAAGAAGATGTTTCTGTAGGTACAAACCTGCATGGAGCTGCCATGTCCTGTTGGACCCCAGGAGAGAAGGAAAAACTTGGCAGAAGGGGGATACTTCTCTCTTCTTGCAGGACTTACTGTGGTTTCTGAACTTTTGCCTTCAGAGGAAAAATGAAACAGATACAGTTCAGAGGTTTTCAAAAGTTAGAAGAAATCAACTTGTCCCAAACCCCATTCCTCAAACCCTCTCTGCATTACCCAGATCAACCCAAGCAAACAACAAATTGCTGGTCAAGGCACTCATCTGGAGCATCTAAATGCCAGGTTTAGCACCTTGTTCTAGCTTTCCCTTTGTGATAAAGAACTAGGACTTGCTATGCATTCTCCAAGTTGGGGCTAGAAAGCTGTAAAGTCTGTTTGCCTCCTCAGCCTCATGCTTATTTAATGATTTCTACCATATGGAGCTGCTGTATGGAGAGAAAGGTTCACAGGCAATAATCATATCCAAGGTCTTACCCAGGCTATGGGACCGTTTGTGTTACTCCTTACTGTCTTTTCCTCACTCCCAGGAGAGTATTATTCTGGGATGGAGACTTCTCAGACCTAAAATCTCATTCTGAGTCTTATTAACCTTTTCTGACTAACTTCTTTTTTAAAAGCAAATCCTTCCATCAACTTGTTATTGACAGTGATGTTTCTCTGCAGTGAAAGAAACAGCATTGACTCATTAGAAAATCCCTTTAGGTCAGACTTTTATTGCATTGTGCTTACAGATCTGCAGGGAGTGGAGGATTATGTGCAGAAAATTTTGCTGATGTTCTTGTTTTTCGAAGGCTCTAAGGATGTATGACAAAGAAAGGCAAAGATACTTTTCCTAAGTAAATATGCTTTAGAGTGGAACAAGAGATATAGCATCAAAATCATCTTTCCCTAAACACAAGGTGACACACTGACATTCCAAGAAAATGGCAACATATCACTCTGCCAGTATGTGGTGATGGATTCTCAGTTCTTTGTGTGATTCATGTTGATAGCGAGATGTCAAATTGCTGCTACATACCAGGGAAGAAATAAAATACAATTTTAAAAAAATCTGATGACTTCTGACAGGAAATCTCTGAGATAAGGATGACCTACCTAAAAGATGCTACATATGTTAAATCCATTAATTTTATGTTATTAGGAGTACTAAATAGATGTGTCAGGTTGCATGAAAAGTGCAACTTTTTAATGCATAGCTTTTTTTGTTTCACTTTCCATTTATGTGATCAAAAGCTACTGCATTTTTATGGGATTTTGTCGGAAGCTAGAGAATAATATTTTCAAGAGCAGAGGTGTCACTGAGGAAACTGAGCTCTGAAAGCTAAAGTCTGTTAATCACCAACCATTTAAGCCAAGACCTTATCAACCAGAAATATTTGGTTGCCTCTTGGAATTCTAGTGACATCTTAAAATACACCATCCACCTTCTGCCAAACATACTGCTACTGGATATACTAAAATCCTCCTAATAGTTAATAATTCTCTGTGGAGCCATGCAGAGTCTTACGCCAAACTCAGAACTGTTGTTTAGCCAGATTTTGCTTAAGAGCAGAGATAGGAATGGCTGTGCCAAACCAGGACCAATAACTCATCTCCTGCTGCATTCTGTTTTTGGCAGTGGCCAAGAGCAGGCTTGCTGAAAAGCCTACAGGAACAAGAGCGTCACATAATATTTCTCTGTGGTATTTTTCTTGACTTTGACTCCAAAAATTAGTGCTGAACAGTCTTGTGAGCCAGTGTTGTCATCTTTACATCTTATAATCCTCAATGGATTTTTCTTCCTTGAGTTTTTGTGGTCAAATTCTGAACTCATCTCAATTTTTTGCTTCTCCAGTGCCCTGTTACAAAGGACTGCTGCCACCAGCCAGGGACATGTGATGCCTCCTGATTCTTAGGGGATTTCTTCATTAAGAATTCATTTATGCAACTATTTTCCAATCACAAGTGTTGCAAAATCAGTGGGCACTTTTCCTGTGGATATCTCTCTGTTTCAGATTCCTGTTTGTAAAATACGGCCACATTCTCAGAACATGTAAGGATGCTGCTCATGAATCACTCAGATGCTGTGCCAAGCCTGTGGAAAAACCCACTGGGAAAATGAACAACTGAACAGCATGCTGTACATGAGTCTGAGGCCCAGATAGTGAATAATGAGGAGAAAACAAATTATCAGTGGGATGCTCATTAAATGAACACCATCCTCTAGTGTACTGGGTGAGCACAGACAAGCTTGTTATCCATTTCTGTAATTAGAAGCAGTGTCCTAATTGATGTGCAGAAATGTGCCAAATTCAGGTGACTCATGTTTGACTTTGTCATCTTAAGGGGTTGTTTCAGTGTAGCTTGTGCATCTTCATGTCCCATCTCTGAGATAACACCTTTCACTTAAAGTGAGATGGCTGCTTATTACAAATGGGTTTTGTATCTTTCCTTTTTTAAGTTCTAAAACACACAAAAGATTCCGTTTTGAGAGCAGCAGCTGAGTTGTTTTCTTCTGAGGATTTTATTTCCCAACCTACCCATTGCCTTATGGATAGGCCAGTGCAAATGTTATTCCTGTAAATGAAAAAGACTGGTAACTACTGCGACCTGTAGAGATCATATGTGCTAGGTTTAACTGGAATGTTTATCAGGCTTATCTTGGTAATGAAAACCAGCTGCTTTTCAGTCACACCAAGTTGTTCATAGCTAGTAGTTCCCATATTCAACTAAATTGTGTTTTGTACAAGGAAATGTGTTTGCAAGATGTCCCAGGCTGGTAAATACAAAAGGAATGAATTTAGAAACATCTCTGAAAGCAGCATCCTCTGACTTTTATGTATATATTTGTAAATATTGAGGAAAGGGTCAAATACTGATGTCAGCTGTCCAGCAGTCTTAACAAAGAACTAAAAGTGAACAGATCCAGGAGAGATCTAAGTAGATTTCTGAAGTAAACTCTCCTTGTTCTGTCAGCTGTTTTAGACCAGTTGTCTCTGGTTTAGAGCTGACATAAGCCTCCTGGTGATGCTTGAATGATTGCCTTTTTCCTCCCCAAATCTTGCTTTCCTGTGGTTAAAGCAAGGTATTACTGTTCCAGTTGTCCACGGGACCTGGCAAAAGAGTAGTAGTGGAAGTCAATACTAGAGAAGGTGGAATCTAAATGCATAGGCAGGTGAAAATTCAATAATCCTGTGTCCTATAATTCATAGCCTGTGGCAACTAGGCAGTATTCCATCATGGTCTGCTGTGTGGCTGAAAAAATTATGGGAAATAACAATTTTTGAATTTCCAATTAAAAAACAAGGCAATATAAAGATAAAAAGTGAACAGGTGAAGCAAGCTTAAGCAAATATAAACTGTGATAAAATCAAATTGCTTCAATTTATCTGGATTAAAAACTATCTTTGGACATTACTTCCCAGCACAGGCATAAAGAGATGTGCCAGCCATATGTCTTGAATGGCAGAACTGAAGAATAGGAGATATCACAGCCAAAGTATTTACAGTGGTTGCTCTTAGGCCACAACCTGGAGCTGAAAATGTGGTATAGCTAATTTCTTAGTGACAGCAGCTGACCTTCTCTGCAACAAGGGAACACATTGAGGAAAACTCGACATGAGCCAAAGCAAAGTCTCACTGGTTTGGTTTTTTAGCTGTTAATACAAATAGCCATTACCCTATAGCTTCTTTCTTGAAGGTGCAATCTTCTGCTCATGCTGAGGGGAGACAGAAGTGCAGCATAAGTGGTATCCATGCTGTGGCATTTCTGACACGTGGCATTTTCAATGCATGGCATTCCAGAGCTGAGCTGTACTTCTGATGCTCTGTATGATTATACAGAAGGCAAGGGAGGATGTGTGAAGCCAAAAGGAGAAATCCCTGGCAGTGCATAACTTTGGGGGCCCAGTGGGAAAGGAAATCTGCTGTGGTTGCTATGTGGTCGTATCTCCTCCTTCCCCTTGTCTCTTTATTCACCTTTAATGAGACAGTAGAATGCAAACTGCAGTCCTTGGGTAGGCATCCTCTCCAGGCAGGGGTAGGTAGGTGCTTGGGATTGCCCTTTTGAGATGTTCAGTTCCAAGAGGCGGCAGAAAATGGAGACGACATTCCCAATCCTAGTTATTACACACTTGAAGTTTGGCACCAAAACATGTAGAATGTTGCCTCCCTCAGCAGTTTCCACTGCTTGGCTTTGATGGCAGCAGTCTGTGAGGATTTGGTTTTGGCAGTTCTTTAGTTCTAATTTTCCTGTGGGTGTTTGGAGGTGGAGGAAGGCTGAGGACTGATGGCAACTGTGGACCTTGGAATCACCAGTGACTTGTGGCTTCTTCAAATGAGACTATGAACCCTTTTAGGGCCTGGCCTGGGGCTCAACAGCCATAACTTGTACCAGTGGTCTGCAGTGCTTTCTGCAGCCTGTGAGAGCAAAGCTGTGCAGCCAGCGCAGGCTGCTGACCAGCAAATCCAACCTGCAGGAACAGTCCATTCTCCTGCTCCCCCATGGGCAGGAAATGCCTCCTTTTTCACCTGCAACCTGCTTCTGGTCCAAATGGTGAGTGTGCTTGTAATGAGAGATCTTGCTTGATATTGAGACAGAAAATGTCAAAGATAGGTGGTAAAAATAACATGAAAAGAGATTATGGATGACTGTTGCTATCCCAGCACGATACTGTAGGAGCAACTTTTGGTAGCTGAGATTTGGGCATATTCGGGTTGCTAAAAATTGCTCAGGAGGGGCATGTTTAGGCACAAGATCTGCATTATGCACTGTGGGAGCCCCTGGCAGCGTGGTCACAGACCTGACAGAGGGGGGAATCAAACCTGTAGCAAAGAGGTGGCCAACTCTCAACAGAGATTTGTTGTAGTTATCAGAGGTTTCATCTGTTCTTCAATCATCACAGTAATTCCATTTTACCACACACCATGCAGAAAGTGATTTGGTACCTAGTAGTTCTTTTCATTCATTTTTGGCTACTCATTTATATTTAATGTTAGATTGCTGAGAAAATAACGAGAAGTGAAAAAAAGTTCTAGAGGTGCTTTACCATTGTATTATCTGGTTTTACAACCCATCTGGGAATATGTGATTAACTTTTAGGTTTAAATAGCTTGAAAATACTTTAATATTTCCCCAATCTTTCATGTGTTTCTCCTCCTCTCCCTTCCCAAAATACTGAGTACTTCAAAGAGTGATCTGCTTAAAAATGATAGCATATTTTCCTGCTTTAAAAGGCCTGTGTCACTTCTTAACAATGAGGGAGAAGCTGATGTATGATAAAATTTTTAATTTCAGCATTCTTTTTATTCACATAGGGAAAAGAATGGAAGAAATGTTATCTTCTTAATTTCCAGGAAACATTAAAAATTCCTTATCCTATCCTGCAGTGCATTTTGTTTTGTTTTATTTTGTTAATAGTCTGTATTATGATTGCTTCTTGGTAAAGAATAAAAGAGGATTCTTTAGTCATGGGAATGCAGAGATGTTTATTTCCACTTTGGGAGTATAACACAGTATAAAAAAAATCATCTCTTTTCAGAGTTAGTTGCTGAAGCACCTGGTATCCCACGCTCCACCCAAGATTATAAAAATATTTGAAACTGCAGGAAGGCAATACAGCTGTGCAAGCTTATATGGGACCTTGTTGATTTAATTAAGTTCAGAAAAAGCAGCCAAACCAATAAATGCATAGTTGCTTGAAAGAGAGAGGTGCCATTTGACAAAATAAAGTTTTCCCCCTTAATTATCTGGGGTTTAGTTAAACATTAATCTCCCATCATTTTCTCTGGTGCAATCAAATTCTGTTCTTGTTGAAATCATGCATCAGATGATTGTTTTTTAAGGGTGAAAACGACACAGTGAGGAGAAATTCAGATCCAGCTCTTGCTGTTGATGTTTGTGGCAGTACAACCTGGTTAAAAAGAAGAAACAAAACCAAAACAAGCCAAGTTAAATTCTCTGCCTTTGTGTGGGATCCTCCTTGGCAACAAATATAGTCTCTTGTTTGAAGAAGACCTTCATGTCTTAATTTGTGAGGCAGTTATACAGTTACAGGAGAGAGCCTTGCCTGGAGGATGCCATACATATGGGACAAAGAGCAGCGAATGTTTCAGAGGATGGAATTCAATTCCCGGAAGGGCGGATGCATCACCTCCCCTTGGTCCAGCTGGGGGAAAACTCCAGCAGTCATCCTGGAAACAGGAAAAATCACACCACATTAAGTGACGGAGGTGCTAGAGTGATGTTTAACATTCAGGATTAAATAAGGATACAGAAAATGGTATCATGTAACAATGGGTCTACCTCTGCTAGATAGTATTAAAATCCAAAAGAAAAGCTATTTCTTGCAATTGAATTTTCTCTGCAAAAACTTAGTGTGTGGAAGAAATTGAGAATTTTTCAGCTTTCTCCAAACTCAAGAATCCCAAACTATTTGGGAGAATAGACACTAATCTATATGGGAAGCTGTTTGTAATTTCCTTCATAATTTCCTAACATATGTGGCAAGTTTCCAAGATTTAAGTATAGCACCCATAAATCACTATGTGATTAGTTAGCAGAGCATGACTAGCCATAGGGGTGGTAAGCCACTCCTAAAAGCACGGCATGTGGAACAAAAGTCGTCACTTCACTCACTGGTCTTCAGTTTCTCACTGGAAAATCAGTGGATCATTTGGTTACATAAAGCACTGATAGATGGGAGATTGTTTTCAGGTATTTGCTCTGCATCCTGTTGGAAGTGTTCCTGGCTAAACTCACTGGCAGGTGGTAATTCTGTGTTTGCATATTGTCAGAGGAGGACTCTGAAACTTGAGAAATCTTCTAAGTGGGGTTTTACTATAAAAGCAGAGTGACAGAATTTTTTGAAACAGAAAATAAAAATGATTGAAAAAAAAGGCAGCGCTTAGCATATGCAAACTGAGTGGAAAGATGGAGTATCATTACATATTTTTGCTTACTAGAGATGCAGTTATACTGGTGATGTGCTGAATCAAACCTCATTTGACTGGGTAATCAGTGAAGCTGGTGCTTCAGAGAGACAGATCATTTTAACTCCTGTGCTGGGGAGCACACAGTGTGGGTGAATAGAAACCACTCTGCAGCCTTAGGCGTGGTAAATGGTATTGCTGAGAATGTCACTGACACTTTTTCTAAAAGCTGTGTAATATCACTCCAACTCTTTACATGACACCTCTGTCTGTCTACAGTGATATGAAACAAAAAGAAAGCTAAACTGATTTGTAACTATTTCATGTTCTAGGACACAAAGCATCTCTACTAAAGGTGTTTTTCCGAGCTTGTTTTACGATCAAAAGCTGTTGCAAAGTTTGGTGTTTGCCTGAATCATTGCCTGTGATTCAGAAGCACCTCATCATAGAACCTGTGCCTGAAAACACGAGTGGGCAAATTCATATGTGAAGCTGTACTTTTCAGGACTGGGTCTGCACACTTTCCTAAGTGAGCATAAATGTGTATGAATGGACTGGGACAGCTTTTTCTTAGGGAATCAGGCTGATGAGCAGTTTATAAAGTGACATACAGATAACTCTAGCTTGGAGGGGGAACCTCACCCACAGAACTCAATGTGATACAGCTCTGCACCTACTTGGCCTTTCAGGAGCACCACCATAATTGAAGTCACTGCATGCAATCCCACACCATTGAAATGCATGCTGTAGATTTATTAAGCATTTTATTTCTCCAGGGCTCTCTGTAACACTCATTACTCAAGAATCTGGGTTTTTCAGAGTTAGTAACTGTGTTTTTGTAACAACTTGGCTAGATGAACCAGCTCTGTAAATGCGAAACAGCTACAGAGGTTGAGATGGAAATGTCTGTGATTCTGAGCAGCTGGTCAGACATGGATAGCACTAATCTCTCTTTGCATCATGGAGTTAAGCATTTGCTTCTGCTCTACTTAGACCCAGCAGGAGGACCAGTGAAAACATATAGAAACCTGCCTCTCAGGTGATGTTCCTGGACCAACCCTAAAGCAGATCAATAGTGCAGTTTTATGCCTCACTGAGCAGTCTTCAGATTCTGTAGCTGCAAAGGTAAACATGGTTTCTATTGAGCATGTACAAACTGTACTTTTGAAGGGTTTGTTACTTGGCTGAATTTGGTCAGATTTTCACTGGGTAGGAAAAACAATTACTAGCAGACAAGCTGTACTATTACTACGATCTATGATATGCATACTCTAAACTTCCAGATTTTGAAAAAAATGTTGCCAGAATTTACCAGAACTGAGTATTATTTGTTCCTCATCTTGGGCCAGTAATGGCTGGGAAGGATAAATCCTAAAGTGTGTAAATTTGAATCTCAAATGGTGATGGCTTGAGAAAGCCATAAAGCGAAATGCACGCTGCAGAACATGAAGTTTAGGATGGTAGCAGTCTGGGCTTCCAGCCTGCTGACATAGTTTTGTTACACACTTCTACTACGTTATTTTCTTGTATTTGCTGTATTTTGCTACTCTTAGATGCTTTTATGTCAGGAATATATTTACCTATATATAATTTTCCATGAAAAAGTGATCTATCTGCATATACATGCAATGTAGACAGATGGAATACAATCTAGTTTATGCAGTATCAACAAATCCATGCTCTTCTTTTTTGCCTTTACATTTAACTTAAATTATATTTTGAATGCCACCATCTGCACAGTAGTATGCCTCAGCAAGGCCTGCTGTTCCTGAAAGCTATTAGTTGAAAATCTCTGCCTACTTGGGAACAAAACCATTCTACCTGCCACTTTTCTCAAGCATCAAGGTAAAAAAGAGAAACTGATAGGTGTCATGAGGTGTTTTGGTGCTATTTTAGAGAAACATAGTTGGGAAATCTAAAGATGTAACTTCTTTATATCCATGCTCTTAATTAATAAAATTGCTTAAATATAAGTTAATCACCCATGTAAATGTTTTCTTAATAGGTTTCAGGATGGGCTCACAAGCGTGTCTGGGGAGCAGTCCTTCCCCAGTGCTGCCGAGTTCCAGCTCAGACTCACTGCAGGACCACCGCTGTGGAGATGTGTGAGCTGGGGACAGCTCTACAGAGCCCGTATTCCGTTCAGTTCAAAGGAGATGGATTTAATTACAAGCGGTATAATTTGAAAAGATTTTGTAGTTCAGAAAAGCTCTTAAAAATCCTTGCTGGCAAACTAAATAAATGATCCTTTGTTGCATCTCTTCATCTTTGTATGGCTGCAGGCTGTTTAACAAGGACCTCTGCTGTTCGTTTAATTTATTACACCCCCTTACACTTCACATTCTTCCAATTTTTTTTAATGAGTTCTCGTTTTGTTGATCTTTCACAACGTTTTTTCATGGCCCTTGTGTGCTTACATGCACCAAGTCTATGTCACATAAAAAAATTGCAAATCCTCCAATACCAGCTGCTGTAGTTAATAAACTTGTAACTTTACCCTTGTTAAAGTACGTCAAATCCCTGTAACATCTGGCATGTTTTAATTTCTATGCTATTGAGGGTTGAATTTTTATTTAAAACTCCCAGATATGGACCTGTCAAGAATTTCTTTGCACTGTATCTTCTCTAAGGCCCTCAAATTTCTTCTGGAAGCGTGACGAATTTAAACTGACAACTACCAAATATTTATGAATTTTTTATTGGTTTAATTTGTTATATGGATTTTTTGAAAATTATTTTCTCTTTTGTTTTCTAATCTGGTGAGTAACCCAACCAAGCGAATAATAGAGTACCATTTCTTACTGCTGAGTTGATCTTTCTGTGTTACTGAGTCTGTACCTACAAATTTGCTTTGAAAGAAGAGATGGGCAGCTTTGGGCAAGGGGAACATGCAAGCGATGATGGTTAAGTTAGAAAAACAGTTTTGTCTCTCTTTCTCTGTCATGTGAGACTTTTGTAGCATGACTATTCTTAATATTTTTATTAACTCTCAATTTGTGTGCTTTTCTACTTAGTGGTGCTCTCCTTATTACAGCTGGATTTTAGTAGTTCTTTCCCAGGTCAAAATTAATCCTCCAGAGTTTTTTTGCTTGTATCCCATTTAGTCTCAAACTCCTGCCCTACCACCTGCTCTCTCACCCTTACATCTGCTTCCCTCTTTTTAAACAAAAATCTTGTGGAGGAAGGCTTACTGGAGTGTGTCAAAGGGTTAATACATTGCTCTCTCTCACTGCAATTTAATGAATCACCCATGTCTTTGATATTAGCTCATCTGAGACTACCCCAAATGATAAATGATCTGTTCAGGCACTTTCAGGCAAACCATATCATTAGCAATGCTTCCACAGCATCCTCTCAGCTGTGTGAAAAAGCAATTTGAAAGACAGGTTAAAGCATTTTACTGGTTTCACAAAAGGGATGAATGAGGGAAGAGACAAAATAGAACAATGCTCAGCTGGGGCCTCACTGTCACCACCTCTTCTCCTTGGTTCAAGGTTATGGGGCTGCACACCAGCTCACACATAAGGTCTGACAGGTATCCTCCTCTTTTGACTAGATAGATATAACAGTATTAATATGAAAATAAATCACTTTACATGGGGGACTCGGTGGAAACCCTTTGCTAGAAAGAGGTATGACTATTAACAGCTTTATAAAGAGATAAAGCAACAGGTCCAACAACATGCTGGCACGAGCCACTAAAGAAGTCTGTGCAAACTGGAAGACCTGCTGAAAATAAGACATTGTGTGGCTGTGTGGAAGACCCAGGCACAGACTGCAGCCTGATGTCTATCTGGCAGCTGGAGAGGTCCTCAGCTTCTTGGGAGCATCCCTTCTGGGCAGAGTGAGGGAAGGTTTTCATCATGTGTGTGATTTATCATTTGCGGAGTAACTCACACCAAAGCATAGCTTTACTGCAGGGAGAGAAGCACAACAGCAGTGACCTCTGTTTTGGGGTTGCTGGGCAGAGGGCTGTGTGTTGTGGCAAACGTACAGTCAGCATGGAACTCTGGGGGACTCCGAGACTTACAGGTCGTGCAACATCAACCCATTTGTGGGAGCGACCGCACAGCACCAGGCAGAAAACTCATGGCTGCTATGGACAGGCCATAAACACCTGGTACTTCTGGATGGCCAACTGCCCAGTCTAAGCTGTACATGGAGCTGCAAGCTGTCGAGAAATCCCAGGTGTGCCATCCTCTCCGACCTTGCTGAGGAAATTCAGACACGGGGTAATCTCTGCTGAGGTGAGGTGTGTGCATCTCCCCCTCTAGTTCAGAGCAAAGGCTCTGCATTGCTGTGTAAGCTGGATCAGGTTATATCCTCCTCCTTAAACTCTCAAGGAAGGACACAATGGTCTACAAATATAGTTGTTTACTAAAATACGTATAAACAGGTACCAAAAATTAACAGCATGCTTCATTTATTTTCTGTGGTGTGATGGAACATTGCCTTTTCTTGAATGTCGTGTCTATTGTCAGAGGTACCAGGATGCTTCGCGAATGGCAGTGGGCCTGGAGAGGGTAATTTATGAAGCTGATCTCCCACTGCTTTCCTACAGACATGTTCCAGCTGTGTGAAGGACCAAGAAATAGGATTGCTGTGACAAAGGATGGAAAGAGAATAAAAGCACTCACAGTTTCTAACTGTAATTTGAACTTAGCAAAAGAATCCCTTTCTCCGTGCTGAAGTGCTATCACTCCAGGGTAAATGATCATATAGCTAATAAAGATAACCAGTAACAACAGTGAAGAACAATTGCCCTTCCACATGGAAAAGTTCGAGTTGGTTCTCTGACTGTTTTACATCAGCTGTAAAACTAACATTATATAATTCCTAAAGCAAATCCCATAATTTCAGTAATGCATTTAAAATTAAGTTGTTAACATTAATTAAAACTGTGGAAATCATCAATACAGTTCAGAGTTTGCTACTCTCTTTTTCCATGTTTTATTTCCTGTCTGCACGCAGTGAGGTCTGAACTAGGAATGAAACACGGACCTCCCAAAGCTACAAACTCCATCCACTGTGTTTGGTGTCTTTATGACTGTCCGATCATGCATCTCTCTTAGGGACAATGAAGACTGGTGATGAGCTTTGACACCTTGTACATTCAGTTTATCAATCCAAAGCCAACTAAGGCTGACAATGGCTGAGCAGTCTGTACGTGACTTGGAGAGACCATCCCATTCCTCTGAATAGTTTTCACTCCAGTTCAGAATTTTCTTTTTCTTTTTTTTTTTTTTTGCATTTAATTTCATCATAATTCCTCTCCTTTCTGTTCATTTCACTTAGTACCAAGATGTTGAGATTTCAGTGAGCATTATTTCAGCCTGTTTCAGTCCTTTTCACTGCAACTCATGTCATCCCATTGCAATTAATTGTATTCACTCAATTTCAAAATTCTCTTTATTTTTTCAATTGCATTTCATTTCATTATCTGTCATGTCCAGTTGGTTCATTTCACTTTGTCCCCTAATTTAGAGATTTCATTTTGTTTCATGATTTCATGACAGGAAATGAAATCTTGTGGTTTCAATGAGTAGCTTTCAGCAAGTTTCGGTCCATTTCAGTGCACCTCATGTCATTCCATCATATTTCATGGTATTCACCCCATTTCTGAATTTTCTTTTTTTTTTTTTTTCAATTGCGTTTCACTTCATCATATGTCCTGTCCAGTCTTTTAGTTTCTCTTCATTTTCTGATTTTGAGATTTCATTTCCTTTCATGAAATGAAAATTCATGTGTGTGACTGTGCAGGCTTGACTACATTTGCCACATACTTTGATGGTTCTTCTGTTGTCTGCTAGGGTAAGGAGACAAGAGTGAGAGGAGCATTGTCCTTTCTGTATTTGTCCTGTGGACATTGCATGAACATTAACACCCTCGTTTCTGTCAAGTTTCCTCACAGGCTTTCTGTTTGACACTGCTATCTGCTGCTTTTAAAGGCTGCAGCACGAGCAGGGTGCGGGTTGCAGGCGGGCACTGGCACGGGCCCCCTGGCATGGTGCACATCCCTGCATCACTGGTGGCGCTGGGCTTGGAGGAATGCCCTCTCTTGGCAGGTGCACGTTTCATGTTCAGCCCCTCCGTGCAGACAGGGAGTTTATTGTTAGAGGGAGGGTCGCTCTTTCTGTTGTCTGATCATAGGAGGTTCTTGTACAACCAAATGGTACTGCAGCTTTTTTTTGTCTTTTGTCAGAGTATGCCAAATATCCCCATGCCATTGTAATTTACAAATCAGGGGCATCATTTTAAGTCCACTGATTTGTTCATATTATGGTTTTATCTTCTGGCGTGTGTTCATGTACACATAAGCACCAGTGGAAATACAATGTGTCTCTGAGTGTGCAGTTATCTACTTCACCCAACCTCCAGCAGTGCAAGGGTATTACAAATCAAGTACAGCATTATCTGAACCAGCTGGATGACAATGTTTGTTTATACCTGTAACCTTTCATGACCCTCTTTGGTTTTGGGACATATGAGACTATTTGGTGTAACATTTGAGAAATACGTGAAACCTGTTTTGAGGCATTATTTTACAAAAAACTGGATTCTTTGGCTTATGTCTTGGTAAGTCCATTCTGTTTAATTCTTGAACCTCCAAGTAAATGTTACCTTGAGAGCTTGCTAAATTAATTAGGCTTTTGTCTGCATATATCAGTGAGGTTTCTATTTAGTTTATTTGGAGACTCTGTCAAAAAGAATAAAAAATTACAGGGTGAATATATTTTCCCCATACTTGTTACTGAGCCTCAGCAAACTTTCATGTTTTTTCAAATTGTGTCAGTTCCAGAGGGTAGCCAGTCTTGATTTGGAGATCAGAGAGGGTGGAAAGTCTTTCCTAAAACCATTTTTTATCTAAGTTCTGTTATTAACTCTTGCCATTCCTTCCTTTGTATTGGTCCATAGGTCCATTCAATAATTTGTCATCATGAAAATGAACGTGCCTGGTGTGACTAAGTCAGCTTAGTCTTCTGGGGCAATTTTGTGGGCTCCATAGATTTAACAACTTAGGTCTCCTACAAGAAATAATTTTTAATAATTCTTAAATTATTCTTTTAGATTTTCATTTTTAGCCCTCTCCTTTCTTATCCATTCTCTGTAAAATATGGATACCAGCATTATGTACAGTATTTCTGCACATGTCATATGCAAATATGAAGTCACTTACTACATTGTTCACTGCTTACAAGAATCAGATCCATTCCTTTTGCCAGTTTCATACTGAGAATTCATGTTCTGTTATTTTTCACAGTTTGGTCTTGAAAAAAAATTTATATCAGCTTGATGATCATTTCCCTTTTGCCTCAAAAATCCTGTTTATATTTTCCAGTATTTAGCCCTGCATGACATCTAGGTCAGTCATTCTACAATATCTTTTTTGTGTGTCCTTTCTCCATTCTCTAATGTGGGTACTATGATGGGCTTTTGCATTGTTCTGGTACTTCTCTTTTTCACCATGAATTTTGAAAGGTGTGAAGATTAGCTCATTCAGGTCCCTGAGTTTGCTGGGGATGGTGAAAGTGGGACTGTTTGTGTATCATAGGTGAGTAATCTCTGCCTCGTCTTTGTTCTAGCCTGAACTGTTACCACTTTATCCCTGATGTTAATTGTGGCAGCCACCTGAGCCCAGTTTACTTTCTTAATGAAGATAAAAGCAGAAAGATTGAAGAAAAAAAAAGGTACTAAATGAGTTGTCCTTGCAAAAGCCGTCTGCTACCAGCTTTTCTTCATTTAGTGAAGGACCAGGTCATTCAGTTTGTTCTGATTTATCATATGTAGTCCATTGTAACCCTTCCCTTCTCTGCCTCAAATATTTTCCAAATGTGTTATTTTTACACTACTGTTTGCTCTGTGTTGGACTATCTTTTCCTCATTTTGAGGAGCCTCTCATATAATTCTCATTCCTGGGTGACGTTCCTTTCTTTTCTTTCATCAGTGTAGACATTTTTTTCAGTGAATTATGGTTTATGGACATTCTTCTCAGGTGAACTGCCCACAATAGTGCTTTAGGAGTGCAGTCAAATGTCACTCGTGGTGCAAAATGGTCTCATATGATTTTAATCTGATATTAAATATTCCTTCTTTATTTGCCTCCGATGAAATGCCCTCAAACTTCTACAATCAGATTACTTCCTCACTAATGGAAATTCTTAATGAGCTTTTATAAATGTCTCGATACACCAGCAACTCAATTTTCTGGCAAAGCTTACACAAATTCACAAACGTGATTGTTGCCCTTCAGAGACATCGCAGCGCCTTAATAAAATTTGTTAGAAAGTGACCTCTTACTTAGAGTCAGCTCTGCCGACTCAGTGCATATCTCAGTGCTGCAGCTATCGGCAAATCTGGGCAATCAATGTCAGTGTTAGCCTATTGTGCAAGTGGCTGGCTGGCAGTGAGACACCTGGTAGATAGCTAGGTGTGTGAAGAATCCCATGAAGAGAGAGCTGTTAATCACAATCCCTACTGCAAAAGAGTCCTCAGAGCTTTACTTGACTTGTGTCAGTACTGTGACGACAGGAGTGCTCAGTGGAAATGATGCTCCGCAGGGCCTGCTGTGCGATGTGGGCAGGTCTGGAGAGACTGCTCACCCTCTGGAAGTGCCCTGCACATTGGAACCTGGGAAACAGAAGAGGCATCACCAACACTGAAAACCGTTCTGGGGCTCAGGTACAACACAGCAATACCAGTGAGAGCCAAGCATGCATCCTCCGTGAAAAAACACTTAAGGAAAGGTGTTGAGTAGGGAATGTTTTGGGAAGGCAATTTCACTATCGTGGTGGTTATGCAGTACCTAAGTGTAGCTATGAATTCTTGGATATGGACAACTAAAACATCATTAGGATTTTAATCTGCTTTGTGGATCCTGCCTAAGGTTAGGAGAAATAATGTGCACAGTTTGCACAGAGCACAGGAATATAAATCTCCAAACAAGGCAAATGCTCTTGCATTGCCACCAGCTCCTAAATATCTATTAAAAAGTATGTTCTGTTCTTTTTCACATAGCTCAGAATGCCTTTAGCAGGGGTTTAGTTCCCTTGAAAAGTGTCTAGAGGGACTTAGCCTTTTCTCCTCAGGAAAAAAAGAAAAATAAATTAATAAAAATAAATTTTACAACTTTTTGTTGATTCATTAGCTTCAGCAGGGTGCCAGATCGAACATCTACATGGAAACAGCCTTCCATGGCTCTGACCTGCATTGCAAATTGTCTATAATTTAATAGTGAGTGAAGCTTAGGGGGAGCAATTGCTTCAAATGTTTGCTGCCATTAGCTTAAGGGAGAGGAAATGAGAGGAATCCAGAAGTTTTCATTTCCAAGCGAAGCATGTCAGACAGCACAGCACAAGACCTTTTTAAATTGCAATATGGCATCATATTAAACAGAACCCATCTGTGTTTCCTTTGGCTTTCCATCAGTTTACATTTTTTCTTAGATGTAGTAGTAGCAAATGTCAGAGCTTTTTCACCATTTCCCATAATGCAAAATTAATATGTGACTATCTGTACGTCTATAGCTCTCAGCTGACCCATTGCTGCAAACTACGAGCTGCTCCTCTTCTCAGATGTACCAGCAGTGAACTTAAAAGGAGATACTGTATGAAGTGACTTCTATCAAAGTGTTTTACTGCTGTTAATGAAATAAGAAAACGGTAATTAATGTGAAATGATGCCTGAAAATGAGTGGCGAGCACTAGCAGGTCCTGATGGGCTGGATAGTGATACAGGTCACTAGCACAGTATGTGGATGGAGCTGGGTTCCAGCGGGAGGTTTGGGCTGCACCTCTGCAGCACAGGGGCGGAGGCTGGGCTGTGCTGCCTGAGCAGGGATAGGGGCAGCCAGGGCTCAGCTTGGGCTGGAGGCCCGGGGCAGTGGGGCCTTGAGGTCTGATCCTGCCTACCTGGGGGAAAAGGAGGGGCAAGTGGTGCCTGCTGGGCTGGTGGCTGGGCAGGAGGCTGGGGGAAAAGAAGGGATCTTGCTGGGGACAGCATTAACCATCAGCTAAGGAATGGCCTGTGATTTTAATTGCTGATTCTGAGGCATAAGCGGCTTCTTACTCTTGGGAGTGAGGCTGTGAACATTTAGATTAAAAGAGCAGGGGGTTTGTGACACTGGGATGAGAGACTGATCTGCTGCAGCAAGGGCATCCAAGCATGAGGCCATGCATGTCTGAAAGAGAGCTCCTCGTGTGCTGCCTAAGCCCACCAGTGCTCATCTTCATCTTTCTTCATCATCATCCTTCACCTCCCTGAGGGCTGACAGCTTTTGGGGCTGGCAGGGAAATTGCACTGAGATGTCAAAGCTGCCTGTAAGGGGGTCACCAGAATGGGCCTCTGGGCTGGACCCTGTGGGCAGCTAACACAGAGAGATGATCTCTGTAAATATGAGATTTTGATGATTGCAACTTAAAGGTCTGCCTATTGAGCTTGCTGTGAGTGGACCTTTGTTTTGAAGGGCTTCACTGCTAGGGAGAGGGCAGGTGGATGCTTTTGATAGCCAGAGATGGTATGGTTAGAGATGATCCCACTTCTGACATTCACTTGTCAAGCCTAAATTCCATCTGGCAGTGAGAGAACCAGGGGAAGGTGTTTGTGATGTGCCAAATGCTGTTTGTATGTCAAACAGTGGTGTTCTGGCTGGGGCAGTTCAAGGCTTCTTGGGATCCTCCACCAGCTCACAGGGTACAGCAAGGGAATGAGTGCAAGTTTTCAGGTGTATTAAGAAGGATTTTTCTTGTTGAACTGCAGTGAGTCATCTCATCCTAGGGACAGAATATAAATTGGTTCAGGTGAGTTCCTCTCTGCAGGCACCCGGGTATTTTTCAAGGTATGAGTCTTACAGACCATCTCTGTCATTGATGTTGGTATTCTCTGTGTTCAGAGGGAGGGGAGCTGCCTCCCACCAGCAGTAGCCTGTAGAAATGACCTGCTGAGTCTGTCTGCATCCTGCTGCTGTAGCTGTATCAGATAGGCTGGTGAAATACATCACTCTCTTTTATGAGATTTTTCTCCTCTATTGATTCCAAGTCCATAGTTAATCAGGCACAGGCATAGAAGTGGCACCTCTCAGCAGCTTAAAAACCAATATTGAGGTTGTTGCAGTTTAACCAGCCTGCTGCTGCACTACGTAGGCAAAGACAGAGAAAGACAGGGTCACTGACTTGTGTGGCACTTGCTTCAAGAGCAAAACAAGAGTGGCAATTCAGGAAAGACTCATGAGTGACTCTGACAAAGCCAAGCTAAAAACATGAGGATCACTTAATGTATTTCCATAATTCAAAAGTCACCTAAAGCACTACATGTAAGTCTTCATTTTGCTCTCATGGAAGTTGTGAGACATCAAAAGACAGAAGAGAAGCGCTGACTTTTTTGTTGGTGTTTTTTGTTTGTTTGTTTTGTTCTGTTTAAATAAACTTTCAGCAGATTTGCTTTTCTTAATTAATCTTCTGGGTCACTTTCTGATTCTTCTGGTTTGTTATTACACATACTTGTGACAATCATGGAAGCTTTGCACTGATTACAGTGTGTTCAATTAGATCAGGATTTTTTTGGGTAGGAATGTACAAAAACTGAGATGGATCAGAGGCTAGTAGAAAAATTTCACCTAGTCTTTTAGATAAAAGTTTTAACTTATCTATCTAATACTAGTCTGTCTTTTGAAGCAACCAAAATTGTTTGTGGGGTCTCCTTTTTCCTAAGCTGTTAAGGCCCCAGAAGTAAAGTAGAAGCATGAACTGGACAGTCACGAGAACAGGAAATGTTTCTATTTTCTAAAACTTATTTTTGAAAGCTTTTCTATCTTCTTGTTCTGTTTCTGTGTCTTGAGGTTTTCTGAAAGTGTAAAGTCCTGTTCAGCCTGAAGAGATGTAATGTAGGGTTAATGAAAAGTGGTTGTGGTGCTTTCTAATACCTGCTCAGTGATGTAATGCAATGCAGATTAATGCCTCTCCTCCAGCTGGCAAACTCCCATGGAACTCATTCCCACACTCACATGTACATACACCTACCCATGCTTTTTCCCTTTCCGTGGCCTTAAAACAACACCCCAAACCAAAACCCCCAAGAGAGTCTGTTTCTGCTCTCAGAACTAGCAGATCCTGGCCTGCTCTGCTGAAACATGATTAATGAAGTATAAATGGATAGTTTTCTTATCGAAGGGCTACTGACAGATTAAAGGCTGATTAAAGTTGACTGTTGTTTATATATGAAAGGAGGGAACTACTTGATTCCTGGTGGGCAGCAGTCATTATGAAAGTTTGTTTGCTTTTGATGGAGATGAAGGATGGACAGAAGGATTCCTGGAAAAGTACAATTTTTTCTCTAGGATGGAGCAGCCAAATGCCTCCTCTGCAGTATGTCCCAGCTTTTATATATTAAAAGGTATATAAATGCTTGAGAGTAAGGAGGGGTGAAGAGCTCTTCTGGAAGCACTCAATAAATCCTGCATCAGGTAATAAACTCACTGATATCAAAGGGCTCATCTGCTCCTTAGAGATAAGCTTTAATGTAATTTGATACTTATCAAAGACCCATGAGTTTGCAAAATTTAGTTGGGAAGTCTTCTGAGCAAAGGCCATGACAAGCTATTTGTGAAAACAGCATGATATACTTCATAGATGTCAAAGCACTAAAGCAGTCTTCCTTGCAGTATCTTAGAAGGCTTGAATTTCTTGCTGAAGCATGAGAAACTAGGAAAAAGAGCTAATGCTAGCTCAGACATATGCAAAATATCCTTTAAGTTGAGAAGATTTGGCCGCCAGGAAGCCTGTGAGCTGTCTCTCATGGTGCTTCATCAATGCTTACAATACACAGTGCTCCACCCTAAAATCTACCCCTGTGTGCCATGACAGCAGTGGTTTAAGCAGTTGCAGCAGGTTTTCGTGGTGTGCATCCTGCCTGGCAGCTGCAGAGGACATGGTCCAGCTTCATTCAAGGCAAGCCTCATTTGCAGCTTCCCCCACCTAGCCTTGGAAGCTGTGTTTAAGCTGGTCCTTGCCTGAGTTGGGTTAAACTTGTACCTGTACCCGGTCTTCCACCTTGCTGACCCAGACTCAGGGCTAATGCCTTGACTTGAGCAAGGCTGGTGCCTGTCCAGCTGTGCCCTTCATCTGTGGCTTGCCTCGGTCGTCTTCCATTGCAGACCAACCATCAAATAACTGTTTCCCACTGGCGGTGAGCATGCACAAGGAAAATCAGTTGCAAGTTATTGCCCTTACTTTTAGAAACGACTCTCTGAAAAGAGGATCAGCCTCTCTTGGTGTATTTTGCAGTCACATTTATTTTCCTTTCTAGAAACTGCCTTATTTTGTCCTAATCTTATTTCTCATGATAAACATGTGTTGGTTAATAATAATCAACAACCATAATCTCTGCAACAAGAAGTTTGAAAGGTATTAAAAGTCTATTTGCAAACATGTCAAGTGGATTTTTTAAAATGCATACGTTGATATTTTCCTTTCATTTTCTCTGTTGGTGTCTCCATTATTTTAGTTTCCCTGCAGTAAACATCACAGTATTTACAGCGTACAGAGGCATGAACAATGTTGAAAAATAGGCTATTCAGGGTTTGTCTTACTGGTTCAACATCACCAAATAAGTTTAGGTAAATTGGAAGCAGCTTTTTACCTCAGCAAGGTAAAGAGTCAGGCTACTGTGTCCATGCTGAGGATGTTTGAAATTAGGCTAGTGACAAAACTGTGAGCTGTAGTTCCTGTCTCTTGTCACAGTCCAGCACCACAGCCTCATGCAACAGCCTGCCCTGACACGGCAGGATGCAGGAGAGCAGCTGGCCCTGCTCTGTGAGGAAAGGACCAGCAGTGCTGGGAACCACCCTGTGGGGTGTCATTCCTCACTAATGAGCTTAAGTGGAACCAGGTGGAGTGCAGAGGCAACATGAGGAGAGATTTCATAGAAAGCCCTGGTGTCATTGTGACTACATAAATAAATGGAGCCTTTCTTATGCAGATATGAAACAACTGGACAGCTGAAGAAGGATGCTGACAATCCCCAGGGAAACGCTTTGCACTTTGTTTTGAATGTATATAGCAATGTCTGGCTGTATTTTTTTGTGTGTTTATGGAAGGTTGTTTTTCTTATGTTAACAAAAATATGTGTTTCTCATTTACTGTGTCACTAATTTACACAGTCTTGAAGACTTAATCTGCTTCCTTCAGGTTCCATTAAAACTTAGGTGAGGGCTTGGCTTTTGCAAGAGACAGTGTTAACTGAGGCATGAACCTCCACCCTCCTTAAAAGCTGTTCCATGTGTTGTAGGTAGGCCTGCATTTATTGGCTGCGTTTTTTCTCACCACCTCTAGGGACTGAATTCAACAGTCAGAGCAGGAGCTTAGTGTCTTTCTTACATCTTTCTATACCTGACCTAGGAAAATGCACGTCTTTATCCCATTTGGAATATATTGCCCTGTGATGTTGCCTTTCTCTTTCCATCCAGATTAAGCAAGTCTGTGGTGACTGTGTACTATACCTGTCTCCAGTAAGAGAGATGAATCTAGGCACACACAAGTGAGTGCCAGGATGGTATTTGATGATGACTTTTTGTAGCCAAGAAGGATCTTTATACAGATGAATTTGCCTGTTTCATGACTACGGCCTATGTTTGGGTATTTTCTTATTTTACCAAATTCTGTTATAGTATTTGGTACCCTTATTAGGATTCCAGATGGCTTTTTTAAACATACACAGTACATGAAACCACTGAAAGGCAATCTCTGTGGAATCCCTTTGGATTCCCTATAAATATTTAGCTCCCAACTCCAGCTTTCTAGCTATCTTGTTGTTTCTGTCCTATAATAAGATCCTTTAATATAGTTCCCAGAGCTGTAGTATAGAACCTTACACCTTATAAAAAGGAAATTTGCAATGGATGTAAGGAAATTATGTCAGAAATATCCCTGCAAACAGCTTGCCAGTGAGTTAGAGATAGTGTCAAGGCTGGCATTATGCCAGCACTGGGCGACCACTGCTCGTGGATATTTTTCTAAAGTTTATTTTTTTCTAAAGTTTAATTTTTCACATATGTTCATTCCCCAGCCCCCAAAGAAATATTTTTGCAATGATCTTAAAAAAACCAAAAGAAACCAGTGCCAGCCACTGGGTCCTTAGAAGAAACTTTTAATAACAAAGAATGTAGTACACACACAATAGAACTAAATACCCTGACTATAAGAAACAGATTTCTTTAAAGATAAAGTTGTGATCAACAGTAAATAAGGCAAAATAGAGCTTTTACCACGGGAGGGAAAAAAAAGTGAAAGGAATGAAAAATCCAGTGTGGTGAATTCTTTCTAGGGCTAAGTCCTACAGATCAGGGCAGAGGTTCCACTAGTGCTAAGTTTTGTTACTACCTCAGGTAGAAACAAGGGAGTATGTAGTGTGCATTGCAGTCAGCACCTTCAATAAAACTCCTCTCTGGGGGATGTCTGCAGCTAGTGTTTGCATAGATTTAACTCTGTGCAATTTGGTATAAATCTCTATTGCAAATACTTCTGCATGGCAAGGGAGTTATTCTTGCCACCAGAGACCTTTTTTAGCAATCAAAATCCAAGCAGACCTCTACTTTGCAAAATCAAACAAAACCAAACATTCCCAACCCCAAAACTCAAAGACATGGAGCCCTTCCTCCCAGTGCCGTAGAATCATAGAATGGATCATAGAGATGATCTAGTTCCAACCCCCCTACTATGAGATGGGACACATTCCACTAGTCCCGGTCGCTCAGAGAACCATCCAACCCGGGCTTGAACACTTCCAGGGATGGGGCATCCATAACTACTCTGGGCAACCTGTTCCATTGTTCAGCATCCTCACAGTAAAGAATTTCTTCTGTATACCTAACCTAAATTTCCCCTATTTCAGTTTGAACTCATTGCTTCTTGTCTTATCACTGCAGTTGCTGAAAAAAATGTTCCTTTCTGGTTGCCTTGTAGGCCCCCTTAAGGTACTGGGGGGCTCCTATGAGGTCTCACAACCTTCTCTTCTCCAGGCTGAATATCCCTTGCTTTCTCAGCTTGTCTTTATAGGAGAAATACTCCAGTCCTACAGGATTTTCAAGCTGCTAGGACTGCAGGCTGACTCACACCTCATTCAATCAGGTGTTGCAAATCCTCAAAGACGGCAATTTCATAGTTACGCTGAGCACCTGTTGTAGTGTTCTCATGTTCCTTTTGACTCTTTTCTGCTATGGATGAACAGGTCAAATATCCTCTTTTCTTCCTCATAGATTATGTTCCAGACCTCATTCAGCCATCAGTCTCCTGGGGACTCTTGTCCAGAAGCTGGAAGTTTTCTTTACTCTGAGCAGCACTCAGTGCAGCACCCCATCTGAAGTCGGACCAGTGCTGTGTAGGATGAAGAGATGATCCTGCCAGTGCTGCAGACTAATTTTCTATTTTTTCACCTCAGTGTGATGTTTCTCTTTTTTTGCAGCAGCATGATGCTGTTGACTCATATTCAGCTTGTGATCCATAGTAACTGCCAGCTCCTTTTTTTCAGAATTGATTAGTCATCTGCCATCCAGCACCTGTGCAGCTGACAGTTTAACTACAGTAAATTCTGCACGTCTCCTTCGAATATTATATTTCTGTCCGACTGTGCCTCTGATTTATCATGATCATTTTGAATTTTATATCAGTCTTCCAATGTGTTCCCGTGTCTGCAATTATGATAAAGCCAGGGCAATCATGACAATACTGTGTTGCAGTGGACTCTGGGTATACCTTGTGGGACTATGTAGGATGCATAGCTCCATCCTCATAAAAGCTGCGTATAACTCCCCTGGTATGGTTTGCCAGCCCATTCTACACCCTTGGATAGCAGTTTCGTGTAGTTCATATGTATCTAGCTTAAGTGTGATAATGCCATGTCCCACAAACTGAAAAAAGTACCAGCATCATAGGAGCGGTTATTTTCCACACAGTCGGCGGTGTTTGACTGAAGAAACAAACCCACATGTATATAGTTATTCCCTGGTAAGAATGGCAAATAATTTTAAACAGTAGAAGAATTCAGGCACTGAGGTACCAAGACATAATGAAGAACTATTAGAAAGAATCATGAAAATAATATAGCTTTAAAATTATCACTAATTCTTAACACATGCTGAATCAAATTTCATCACTTAACCTACACTGCCCTGATGCAAAATACGATTGAGGTCTGGTAGAACAAAGCAGAGTGGGTGGTGTGGGTAAGGAGATTTTGTTTTTCCAGTAGGAATTCTTCTGCTTTGTATATCATTACATTGTACAGTTAGAGAAAAATACTATGAAGAAAACAAAAACCAGGTGACAAAACAAAATATGTTGTGAAATAGAACCATGGTGCTATGTATGGAGGTTACAGGACCTGGACAGAAAGCAGGACTGGGTTTTAAATGAACAGATCTTATACTTTTTTTTTTTGGAAAAAGGACAACTACAATGTAATGAGCCAAGGTAGCACTGGATTATACCTCTTTTACAGAGAGAAGAATGTGATGCCGTGACTTGTCCTATTAAAGTTGGCAGGAGTGTGGTAGGGGTGCCAATATTCCCAAGGTTTCCATGACAAATCCCCTGTTTCCTTCACAAAGTCCTGCACTGTGCTGAGTCTATGTCTTTTCTCACTCTGCAATTGCCATGTAACACTTTGTGGTCTGCTCTTAGCACTTCAAAAGGCCAGCTGGTCCCTCAGATTATCAACTAGCTTTTTATCTATAAATAGAGTGTAGCTACTGTCCTGGGGAGATTCTGAGCTGGAATATATGCAAATATATTTGACAGGTTTTCTGAGGCTCACTCTTGGGGGTTAACATAAATTTTCAGATAGGATAAAAGCCAGCAGCACATCCAAATACTCTTAAACCATCTTATGACACTGAAGATTGTTCTAGTTTATATATGCTTTCACTCATTAATGTCCTACTACACATCAAACCCTTATTTTCAAAAGGAAAGAATATGGACAGTCTCTTTCTCTGTGCAAAACTTGGGACCTTTAGTGTACATATATGCCTTTTGTATCCATTTGTGCCTTGTATCTGTTCTCCAAACCCTTATGCTATCCCCTCTTGAAGCTCAAGGAGAGTGACATGCAGTGATAGTTTTGTTTCAATCTCCATTTCTTCCAGGCTTGAGTTTCGTGCGGTAGTGTGAGAGGAGACACAGCAGATGGCAGTGCATGACATCAATTATCTCTGCCGCACACTCCTGTTCCCAGCGGTAATTGTCCAGAGCCGGTGAGATTACACCGGAGGGCACCCCCCACCCCCGACTCCGTGTGGAGGAAAGGAAGACACTGCTGTCAACCAGTGCACTCTGAGGCATCACTTTTGCTCCGTGGATCAAGACTGCTGAAACAGCAAAAAATCTGCCCCCAGATTTAAGCAACTTTATCACTGGCAGGAGACTCTGAGGGCCTCCTACGTACAGACAGATTGCAGCTTTCAGCAGAAGCCAGTTCCAGGGTATTTCTGTTTTCATCCATGTTTTTATCTTCCACAACGTGATTCATGTTCTTAACTGCTTTGCTGCTTCAAAATCTAGTCAATTTTCATGTCAAATTAATTGTTTTCCATTTATCCTCATAGTTCTGTTTTTGGGTGAATGTTAGAGTGCTTATTTTTGGTGCTTTGTGGTCTTTGAACTAATATCTGGCACACAAATAACGATGGCATTAAATGAAAATTCGCTTACCGGGTCGTGATGTGTTTCATCAATTTGATCTGGTGCAAGGGACCATCTGAAACAGGAGAAAAGGGAAGATGGAAGGGAAAGGGAGGAAACAGGATTTTCTTGAATGGACTGCTCTGATAACAGTGACTGAGAAAACAAGAAGAAAGTCTGCAAATTAGAGAGTTTTAAGTAGAAAACATTTTTTTTTAACCAAAACATTTAATTATGGAGCTTTTAGGAAGAGCCCAGTGGAGTGTCACTAAGACAATGGAGGAGTTGGATCACCTCTCCGGTGAGAGGAGACTGAGAGAGCTGGGACTGTTCAGCCTGGAGAGGACTCAAGGAAGGATTACTGATGTATACAAACACCTAAAGGGAGGGTACCAAGAGAATGGAGCCGGGCTCTTTTCAGTGGTGCCCAAAGCCAATGGGCCAGGCAATGGACACAAATTGAAACATGGGAGATTCCCTCAGAACATCAGGAAACAATTTTTCAGTGTGAGGGTGACTGAGCACTGGTACAATTTGAGGAGTCTCCATCCCCGGAGTTCTTCAAAAGCTGTCTGGACACAGTCCTGGGTAACCAGCTCTAGGTGGCCCTGCTTGAGCATGGTGGTTGGACCAGATGACTTCCAGAGGTCCCTTTTAAATCAACTGTTTTGTGATGCTGTGAACCCAAAGAGATGCCAACTCCTGAGCTGTACTCTGTACAGTTCTGGTACTTTCCAATATCTCATTGAATACTGCTTGGAGCATTATTAGATAAAAAGAATACCTGAAGTTACAATTGGAAAACTAGTCTTAGACAGTGCCCAAACATCGTCTCAATATTCAAATTCCAGGGGATTTCCTGAATCCGCTAAGTTACTACCCTAGTGCTCCTTTCCAAAGTACCTCAGCAAATATGTCACGTGCTATTTTTTTCAGAATGACATGTTTGAAATGGATCATGAAGTGACAGAAATGCTGAGATAGTACAAGAGGTTGTCTCTTCTGTTTATTACCAATTTTGCACCTGGGCAACATCATCCTTGCGTCACCTGGAATTCAAATGAAGGAATGATCTTGGTTATCTTTGTTTTGATTGAATATTCTCTCCCTTCAAACAAAAGACAGATGTTTTGTTAATATGGCAGTTCTAATTACCAAAAATGGAAAATTCTAAAATATGGAAAAAACCCCTAATTACCAAATCTGTGAAAAAAGTAATCTTTCTTTTCAATAAACTGAGATGCTGTCAGAATCTATTTAAGAAAAATCAAAAAATCTGCAAGTGTCTTATTAAATCTTCTTGGAAGAGTCACTTTTTTTCAAGCAAAGACATGATCAATATGTAAAAACTTGTGTGTGGAACCATCCAGTAGCAGAAATTGTTTTTGTTGGCTCTCTTATTCAGCATGGACTGTTTGCCCTCTATCCTGAATAATTTTGGACAAGAAGGTGTAGAAAAATATTTTGATTCTTTCTACTACAAGACAAGAAGATCGCTTTAGGATCTTTCAATTAAAGATAAGATTCATTTAGGATCTGCTTCTTGAAGCATATGCTCTCTTTCAGGAGTGACTAAATAGTAGAAAAGTATGTTTTCAAATAGGTCTCTGCAGGGAGCACTGACTGGGGGTTAGGTCAGGAATAACTCCAGAAAGAGGTGCATGCATCAAAGGCTTACCCTGTGCTCCTCAAGGTGCTGTTGAGACAACATTCCTGGGGGGCAAAGGTCCATGTCATGAACATCCGCTTAGAAAGAGGCTCCGACTTTCATCTCAGAAAGGCCAAAATATTAATGAGCAAAAAGTCTGCTTCTTTTTTTTCTTTTTCCCTAGATGCCTTTCCTCCAGAAGAGGCTCGGATGCTCAGAGAAGTCAAAAGCACTATGGGGACACTTGCACATCTGTGAACTGGTGAGGCAGCTCATCAGTCAGTGTAGCTGATTTGGGAAACAAGGATACTGCAGCTCACGCCTGTTTCAAATTCTCTTTATAGAATTAGCTTAGGATTTTATAATGTGTAGCATTAGCACTTCAGAGACCCTCATCTTTTTTTAGAAACTAAGGGCAAATTTTGACACTAATCTTTCTACTGCTTGTCTCAGAAGAAAAGCAACTATTAAACAGCTTTCAGTAGCCCTCATATCACCAATAGTCACCACCCTTGTGAATTTTCCAGAACAGACGATCACTAGTTCTTATGCTGAAGAAACAAAACAGTATCAGTGACAGATCTCTGCAAAATCACAAGATTATCCCACTTAGAATTTCAACAAGGTTCGACTTTGTCTGACACAGTTTAATGCCCCTGACACCCCTTCTGCAAGTTTTGAAACAGGGTGTTTCAGATAGGCTGCTTTCTTAGGCTCCTTTGGAAACAGGGCAACCAGAAGAAAAGACCTGGACTGATAGTGCCACAAAACAGGATTTCCTATAGTGAGACAAACTGAACTTCTGAGAGCCTGAAACCTTGCAGTACAGCTAAGGAACACCAGAAGATGCAAGTTTTTCTCCCACTTAGCTGAGCTGCTACATTTTCTTTCCTGCCCTGTTTTTCTTTCAATTCAGTTTGCTTTGAATGTGTTGCTCTGTGACCTCCAGGCCAGATAAATTCTTCCAGAATCTCATTTTTCCATTGCAGCCCTCACAGAAAGCTGTGATTTTTCCTTCCAAACAGAGCCAAAGAGTATGTGAAATTTCCCTGGTTTTCCTGGAACACGCTGCTATTGGTTGCTATTTGTCTACTAATGGTGGACACTAATGCTCCTGGAGTCTGGGTACTGGTTAATTATTGTAACAAATAGTCATTCTGGAGACAAGCAATAAACAAGGAAAGTAAAGCTCCCACCTCTGTTGCTTTACTGTCAAGCCGGAAGAGTAGATTTGCTAGCCTGCCTATGTTACCTCTCCAAGAAAGTCTTACCTGCTTCTACTGCACAGGACATGAATAGGTTTAAAAAAGTAAAGGGAGGGGATAATTTTGCACCGAAAGGGACCTGAATTGGCAGGTTGGACCCACTGCTGATTACAATTCCTTCTTACACTGACCTGTTTGCAAGCACTGCGCCTTTTTTATTTCATGCTTTTACCCTGCTTTTGTCTTTTGCTGAGTTTTGAGGGTCCACTCACAGGAGAGGAGGGGTGTAAACTATTCACCTGTTTGTAGACAAGATTGGCCTTTTTTTCCTTTAGACTAAGCAATTACAATTTAAATAACTGTTAGCGTAGTGTGTGTCTGGAGTTTTTCAATCTTGACAGTATCTTTCTTGAGCAAGGGCATCCAAAACTGAACAGATGTTTCTCCCACAATCAAATTCGTTCATAACAGGCATTCAGAGAGTATTGCTGAAATATTCATGAGCCTTAAGAGATAACAATGCATGAATACTAATGAAGAATAAGTTCTATGGTGCTTTAAACAATGACACAATAAAGCAAGTCCAAACTAAACCATCACACAATTAAACGTTTCCTTAGCTGCATAGTCTTAGGTGAAGATTTCACATGTAGTTTTTCCTCTAATATTCACTAGTGTCAGAGAAAAAGGTGCTTCAGAAAAGTGCATTTGAGTTTACAAAGACACTTTGCCAACGTATTTAATCTGTCTTGAATCAAGGAGTCCATGAGAGAATGTTTACTAGCCTCATCACTACAGCTATTCCTAAGTGGATAGCTGTGGAATATATTTAGGGCTAATTAGAAAATTTCAGTTTATTTTTTTAAATTGTAATTGAAGATGATACAACAACTTATCCTGCATATGTACAATCACCACCAGCTAAGGCTGAAAACTGGTTTTGGCTGGAAAATTTCTAATACTAATTGTAATTTTTCAGTCTTGACATTTTTATCAAAACCAGACCTTTTTGATCACATTTCCCCCCTTACTAATTTGATGTCAAACAACCAATGACTATTTTGACCATCTCAACTGTCAAGGTGTTGAACATGAAAACAGACAGCAAATACCTTCACAATTGGGAAACAGTAGGTTTGTGGTGGGCTCAGGTTTTACTGCTGTTGAAACTGGCCATTGTGATGTAACTAAAATCACTTCAGATTTGTAGTCCATCCTCCCTGAACACCTCCAGAAGTGGAGTGTAGGGAACTGAGTGTGGAGGTGAGGGATTTGACAGCCCAACTCACTGGCCACCAGCACGTGCTCTTTGGGGTCTCTGCAGACTTGTGTCTTTGCCCCGATGACAGGACCATCTGGTACCACTGTGACACAGAGTAGTGTCACCAGTGAGGATGTTGCTGTCTTCTACATTCAAGTCCTTCTGGTGCCATTTTGCTTTCAACTGAGAATGGCTGCATTATGCAAATGCTGCATTTTCAGCTCTGAGTGCTCTGCATTCCCCTGTGCCAACACAGGAGCTGCTTTAGCCCAGTGCATTGAGATGAGAATATCCCCTCAAATACTCTACAGCTTGTCCCATTTTACACAGTCTTTAAATTACAAATTACATTATATCACCTCCCCGCTGCCAGTCTTTAAAGCCTCATTACCATGGAATTTCAGATGAAATAGAAATAATGATACCAAGAGACGCTTACCGACAACCTTGGCGACTGATGAGTTCCAGCGCTTATCAAGACAATCCCTCTCACAAATGTGATCAAATGCTGAAAACACTGGCATTTCACAAGGATGTGTCACCAGGAGATGAGAAATCTTAAATGTTTTTTTAGGGAGGGCTCAGGTAGTCAAAATATCATAAATGATAAAATCTGTGATTTATAGCACAGTAGCTAATTCAGAACAATGACTTGACATGTTTTTATCAGGGAAATCGTGTAAGATCGTGTAAGGAAAGATGTAGTGCAAAAAGCAAATGGAAGGTAATTACAAAAGGAGAGGTTGGCTGTCATTCTGGTAATAGTGCCTGCTATCAATCTGTTTAATTGTCGCATGAGATTGCTGGTGGGAGAACACATACTTCTAATACGAAGAGTGGTAGAGCTCCTATAGGCTCTTTTAGCCCCTGGAGTTTCCCTGTACTTTACTGTCAAACAGGTATAAGTCGTCCATGGGTGGTATCAGTGCAACCAGCCTTAGTGGCAACCTGGAGAGAAGAGATGATGGAATTGTGAACACAAGCCCTACAAATACAATCTACTTGGATTTATTTTTTGTCCTTTGTGGTAATGTTTTAGAATTTGGACAAAATAACAAGTGTTTCCATCGGTACCTATGTTTTCTGAAACACTGACTTCTGTCATCAGATATTTATCATTCACTGGAGTACTAAAAAGGAAGACTTATTCTGAATGAATCAAAATAATAACAATTACTTTCAAATATTTGTTTGCTTCCATATATTCTGCCAAAGGTATTCATAATGTGTTGTTTATTATGTTTACATCTATACCAGGGTTTGCCTAAATACTTGTAAGATTGTATTTGTTATCGTGCAAATAATTTTGTATACAGCTTAGAGAATCTTATAGCTATAGGGAATCTTATTTACCAGGACAGCCTTCAAAAGCTTCACAGAAAAAGGTTTGGAGTTGTATATTTTACAAATTAGATTGTAGTAAACCATAAAAGAAGCATTAATAAGGTTTGAACTTTGTTCTTACCATGTATTTCCAAGATTTTTATGTCTCTCGATTTATGACAACTTCCACATTTCATTGCATTTTCCTCAATATTTCATGGCTTCACTTCTACATTTTAATAGAGGTGTCTTCTAGAAGTGAAATTTATTGAAAGAGCTTGATTTCATTTTTCCTGCGGCTCTGAAGTGTCTAGGAGTGTTTTTCATTTTTGTCACCTGTCCTGATGAAATGTATAATCTGCTTGAACCATATGTAGCTGTCCGGGATACCTCAGAAGATAGAGAGGAAAGGAAAAAGCAGATTAAAAAAATCAAAACTTTTAAAACGTTATTTTATCTTTAAAAATCTGCAGTCTCTTTCTCCTCAGGATGAACATTAGCCCTTAGAACTGTATTTTCATTTATAAATGTAGAACCAGGCAGGACATGATTTTTTGCAGTGTGCGGTTCATAGATTTTCACTCAAAATGTTACTTGGAAACAAGAGAAAGACCTGCCTGTTCAGAAAAACACATGTTCCTGAGTTAAGAAGCTGAAGGGCTGAAAAATTTATCACATTCTCTTCAAGGTAGTTAAAACAGTTACTTTGCTTTGCTGTTAGTGCTCCCAAAGATGCAAGCTACTGCCCTCACTGACTTTCATTTTGAGGACAGGAATGGTGGCTCCTTTATCTGAGGTATTCGTAGTCATTTTCTGGTGACTGAGAGGTGGCCAGGAGATTGTACCTAGACTGTGCGGCTACAGCCTCCTCAGCTCACCCCGCTGTCCTGGTGTANCATAGATTTTCACTCAAAATGTTACTTGGAAACAAGAGAAAGACCTGCCTGTTCAGAAAAACACATGTTCCTGAGTTAAGAAGCTGAAGGGCTGAAAAATTTATCACATTCTCTTCAAGGTAGTTAAAACAGTTACTTTGCTTTGCTGTTAGTGCTCCCAAAGATGCAAGCTACTGCCCTCACTGACTTTCATTTTGAGGACAGGAATGGTGGCTCCTTTATCTGAGGTATTCGTAGTCATTTTCTGGTGACTGAGAGGTGGCCAGGAGATTGTACCTAGACTGTGCGGCTACAGCCTCCTCAGCTCACCCCGCTGTCCTGGTGCCTTGAACTGGGAGTACGGCTGGGATATGCCATAGCTTCCTTCCAATCCAGGTGTCCAAGTTCCTGCTATGATAGCAGTTTAGGGAGATAGCAAATGAGGAAAAAAGATTCATCTCTGCCTGGATCATTCCTGTTCCTATGGTCGTCCTGTGGTTAAGGTGTGCATCTCAGTCTGGATCCTTCTCCAGCCTGCAGGTTTTGATACAGCACCAGAGGAATGTCCTTCTAGATAGCTGGCTGGGCTGCACTCAGCTTCCTTGGATATATACCAGTTAACACTTGGTGGAGAATTGTTCACTTCTAGAACCCCATTTATTAGTCTGTCTTTGAATACTGGTTTGTCTACACACATACATTTGGAAGGCTGCAGGCAGGATGGGAGCTGATTAACATCCCCTGAGATGTCAGTAGAATAAGAGGGGCTCCACAGTAGATTCTCTGCCCTAGCAGCCTGGTTTTGGCAGAGTGAGAAGCTTTGGTTAGATGAGAGAACTGCAGGGTGGCCATACATGGTGATCTAACAGGGCTGATATGACTAGAACTGTCAGAATATTATTATTTTTGCCAGTGGTGTAGTGATATGTTTCAAGATTGTAAAATACCAAGACACTGCCTTATTTCCTTTCAGCTGCACTCATTTGGAGAGGAGCATATAACCCCACCAGACAGCAAGTAAGAGAAATATACTAATGCTGTGCTACTTTGCATAGAATTAGGTTAACACTGTTTACTTGTACGTGACCTGGCTGCTCCACTGGCCCTATTAGGTAGGAGCTGGCAGCTGGGAGGGAGTGAAGAGCAGCCTGATTAAATGCTGCTGGAAGCTTTAGCAGCCCAAAACACGTGTCTCTACCCTGTGCAGGTTGTCAGGGTTCTTTACAGGTACCCTAAGAGTGTTTCTCAATTGCCTAAAGGAGTTGTTTGACATCCAGAGCTTGGATTTGTCCCCTCGTGTCCTTACTCTTGCTTTTGAAAATAGACAGAGCCCAGACTGTGCATTTGGGCCATATAACTATTGAGAACACCAAAGTTATGGAAGATTAACCAAACTCGGGTAATGCTGCAGCTGAGTGCTGTGGTGATTTCAGAGCAGAGCTGGGCAGGGGGGAGAGCCCAGCTCTGCTGTGACCTATGGAGAGGATCCTATATCCAGACACAGCATAAATCCTCTACAAATACATGGGGAAGAGGGGGAGGGAAAGTACCTTTTCTCTCATGCTAGTGTTAGAGGAACAACAGAAGAACTTGATGCTAATAGGTTCTATGAGAGCCGTGAAAAGAGCTAATGGCGCTTGCAGCTAATATATGTGCTTTCCCAGGCAATAGATACATCTCAGGTAAAACCAGAAATGTTTCAAAGTGATCATAATGTCCATTTCAGGGAATAATGAATCATCTGTCCTCTTATATGGGCAAAAATGTTCATTTAGTATTGTCATACTGAATAACTCTGAACTTTATTATTTTCTTCTCAAGCTGAAAAGAACAGTTTTGCTGAGATAATGTGAACTGTATATTTATTGCCTCTTAAATCCATAATCAAATTAAATATATCAGAAAGAATTAGATTGTTCACTCTGTTAGCCTCATTGCAGCCTTGAAATATGCTCCAGATGGTGAGCACACTCACTTAATATTTAGTTTTAAATTAACATTTTTATACTTTAAGCTTGTTGAATATCTTATTAGTGAATTAACTGAGATATTTTCCTTTCCATCAAACCAGCAGTTCAATTATTTCTCCCAGATAAGACACAAACGTTTCATAAGGTATTTTATAAATTATTACTTTTAACTTTCAATAAAATTTAAATGATAAATTTTTCATTACAGACAGTACAAAACCGCCTTTTGGATTCATGTCACAGTGCGAGCTGCATCGGGTTGCTTATAGGGGAAGTAGGATCCTTATGGCAGGATGCAGAAGGAAAGCAACTAGTAGTTAGTAAGTAGCAATATCTGTATACAGGCTCAAGCCAAAGCAGCTTACCTATAAGTTACAGTTTCAGACAAAAATCATAAAAAGATGAAAAATTCTCCGTCTCACTTCTAGAATCTGAGTAGGTGTTCCTATGCCATTAAATGGTCTAAAATTTTAATATTTGTCATGGTTTGACACTGGCCCAACGCCAGGCACCCACAAGAGTCGCTCGCTCACCCTCCCCTACCACAGCTGGGCAAAAGGAGGGAAAAGAGGAAAGGGTTAACAGAGGCTTCATGAGTGAGATAAGGAGAGTGGGAGAAATATTTCAAGGGCAAAACAGGCCCAACCTCAGTTGCAAAGTAAAATTTATTACTAACAGAATCAGAGGAGGGTAATGAGAAGTAAAACAAGCCCTTAAAACACCTTCCCCGCCCTCCCCAGGCCCTCCCTCCTTCCCACTGACAACACAGGGAGACAGGGCAGGGGGGTGTTGGTCAGTCCATCACCAGGATTTTCTTCCGCTGCTCCGGGAGAAGAGTCCTTCCCTGTGAGGTCATAGGCTCCCACCCTGCTGCAGCGTGAGTCCCTGCCACGGGCACACAGCCCTCCCAAAACTGCTGCGGTGTGAGTCCCTCCCACGGGCACACAGCCCTCCCAAAACTGCTGCGGTGTGGGTCTCTCCCCACGGGGTGCAGTCCTCCAAGGCCAGGCTGCTCCAGCCTGGAAGCAGGGCCCTCTCTCCCCACCGGGTCTCCCACTGGATCACAGCCTCCTCCAGGCATCCACCCGCTCCGGCCTGGGCACCTCCCCCAGGGGCTGCGGGTGGATCTCTGCATTCCCCATGGACCCATGGGCTGCAGGGGCACAGCTGCTTCACCATGGTCTGCACCACGGCCTGCACAGGAACCTCGGCTCCGGCGCCTGGAGCACCCCCTCCGCCTCCTTCTCCACTGACCTTGGTGTCGCTATGTTGTTCTCCCTCACATGTTCTCACCCCCTCCTCTTCTCTGACTAGAAACAAAAACCTCTGACTTTGTTTTGATTTTCTCCTTAAATATGTCATCACAGAGGCATTACCAGCCTCTCTCACTGGCCTAGTTCTGGCCAGCAGCATGTCCATCTTCAGAGCCATCAGGGATTGACTCTGCTGGTCATGGTGGGAATCTCCCAGCAGCTTCTCATAGGACCCATCTTTGCAACCCCCCTGCTACCCAAAACCAGGCCGTGCCAAACAAAGACAATATTATATAAAAAACCAAAATGTCTTTCAGTATTACTGATCTAAGTAAATGGAATGGGCTTTTACTGCTATTTTCAAAGAAGCAGTATATATGGAACTCAGCTCCCAGATAGGTTCTCTCCTGATCATACTATTTCAGTCTTAAAATGATTGATTAAACATTTACAAGTTTTAATATTGTTGACCAGATTTATTTGCTGATATCCATCTGAAAAGGAATAATATTTTGCAAAGATGTCAAACAACTCTTAGGTAGCCCCATGATGTAATGCACAAGATCCCACAATGGGTTTGCTCAAAACATTTCTAAAATTTTAGGGACTAAAATGATTGATTTTTTTTTCTTTTTGAAAGATGTCTGGAACTTGGTTTAGCTGAATTAAAAATTCAGTGTAGGCAATCTCTCCCTTCCCATAGTAAACATTTATATTAGCATTAATTAGATAGATTTATGCATATATTGATAGGGAGAAAGCAAACACACCATGGAGAAGTTAACAATGACATGAATGATTAATAACGTTCAAGTAGAAATTTTATGCAAAGACGTGGGTGGATAGATAATTTAGCTGCTGTGCTTGCCCTTGATTTCTGGCAAACTTAGTGTCTTTCAAAGATTGTTACTAGAAAGTTTATCTGATTAGTTGTTGGTAGCAAAAGAAGTGTTTATGTCTCTCTTCTCTTTGTTGAAGTTAAACCACTTTCACTCTACCAGGACCTCTGCTTGGGTTGCATGTGAGCTGTAACTTTCTTTATTTCAGTGGTCTTATTTCTGAAGGACTGGGTGTTGACAAATCATGGCCTGATAATAGCCATTTGATTAGGCTGTAAATGCAGTGTGTGTGGAAAAGAAGAAATATCACCAACATTTGGGTGTGAATTTCCTTTATCAATTTATAAAGTGTTTTTATTCAAGAGATGTCATATCCAAAGTGTAAGCATCTGCTAACTTATCGCTATAGGACACAGGAAAAGACACGGACTCTTGCTACGTTGAGCAGAAAGAGAAAAAGAAGAAAGTTTATTTTTATTTCTTATATTTATAGGTTTCTCAATTACACAAGGGATTGGAGGACATGTCACTTCCTCTTCAATCCCACTGGAGAAAAAGGATGCTCATCAAAAATTCTCTCATAGTACAGAAATGTAAACAAAAAGGACAGTTAAGTAAACTTTGTTTATTATTTATATGAACTCCATGAGAATATCTGACTCCAAAAATGTAAATTATCAGAAGGTTAGCAAAAAACAGGACAACACTAACTATTTTGCTATTCAATGAAAATATAACCAGCTGCATCCTAAAGTCAAATTACTATGTAGATGCTATAGAAACTTGGACCTCTAGGCCACCAGACCCTGATTATTAGCAGGTCAACACAAATCTCTGGGAAGGGCTTTAGAAACAGAAAAAGTTTGGGCTAAATTAGGAGTTGCTTGTTCTGCTAGGTTGCCTTACATGGACACCGGATGCCCACCAAGCTGTTCTATCACTCCCCTTCCTGAGCTGGACAGGGGAGAGGAAAAATATAATGAAAGGCTCGTGGGTTGAGGTAAGGACAGGGAGACATCACTCACCAGTTACTGCCATGGGCAAAACAAACTTAGAAACCAGCAGGCTGAAGGAGTTGATTCTTCCTCTCTACTCCACTCTTGTGAGACCCTACCTGGAATTCTTCATCCAGCTCTGGGATCCTCAACATAAGAAGGATATTCACCTACCTGTTAGAGTGGGCTCAGGGGAGTGGAACAAAAATAGTCAGATGGCTAGGGCACCCCTCCTATGAAGACAGGCTGAGAGAATTGGGAGTTATTCAGCCTCAGAAGAGAAGGCTCCAGAGAGACCTAATAGCAGACCTCCAGTACCTACAAGGAGCCCACAAGAGAGGTGGAGAGGGACATCCTCCAAAAGCATGTAGTGATAGGACAAGGAGGGGATGGCTTTAAACTGAAAGAGGATAAGCTTAGATCAGATATTAGAAGGAAATTCCTTATTGTGGGGTCTGGAACGGGTTGTCCAGAGAAGTTTTGTGTGCCCCACCACTGGCAGTATCCAAGGCCAGGTTGAATGGGCAACCTGGTCAAGTGGGTGCTGTCTCTGCCCACGGTAGGGGGTTGGAAATAGATGACTTTTAAGCTCCCCTCCAACCCAAACCGTTTTATGATTCAATGAAACAAATTTATTGCCAGTCAGTCAAGGATAGGGTAATAAAATAAACTCATACCTTAAAAATACTTTCTCCCACCCCTCCCATCTTCATGGGCCTAATTTTAATTCTAGTTTCTCTACCTCCTTCCCCCCAGTAGCGGCAGGGTATGGGAATGGGTACTGTGGTCTGTTTACCACGTGCTGTCTCTGCTGCTTCCTCCTCTTCAGGGGGAGGACTACTCACACTCTTCTGCTCCAGTGTGGGGTCCCTCCCATGGGAGACAGTCCTTTGTGAACTTCTCCAATCTGTGTCCTTCCCACAGGCTGTAGATCTAAACAAACTGCTCCAATGTGGGTCCAGTGTGGGTGCAGTCCTACAGGAACAGGCTGCTCCAGTGTGGGTCCTGTTATAAGAAGAACAACTCTTCATTTAGATTAAAAAAATTGGCCTTTATTGAAGAGAAAGAAAAAATTAAAAACATAAAATAAAGGTAAAAAACCCGGGTTCGGAGATTGCAGACACTTTTAGCCTAACTGGCAATAAGCCCAAGTGCAGCAAAGCAGCAACGCCGAGTGGACTTTTAGTTAATCTA
>VYXC01000924.1:658639-753880 GCA_013397175.1 Platysteira castanea | reverse complement strand
CAGAACCACTTACAAACACTGTTAATTTGTAGAAATCTTAACTGGAGTAACAACTTTAATAACTATTCCTTAATTGCTATAACGAATTAACAACTAACTTTAAAACAATTAACTATGCAAAAGCCAATTCAACTTATTTCATGTATAATAGGTCCCTGTGGAGTCACAAGTCCTGCCAGCAAACCTACTCCAGCATGGGCTCCTCTCTCCTGGTGGTCACAACCCCCTTTTGGTGCATCCACCTATTCTGGCATGGAGTCCTCCAGAGGCCTCAGGGAAGTGTCTGCTCTGGCACCTGAAGCATCTCCTTCCTTTCCTTCTTCACTGGTCTTGATGTTTGCAGTGTTGTTTCTCTCACATATTCTCACTCCTCTCTTCTGGCAGCTGCTGATGTTGAGCAGGGTTTAGTTCCCCCTTTCCCGAATCTGTTATTCCAAAAACACTACCACAGTCACTGATGGGCTCTGCCATGGCCAGCAGCAGGCTAATCTTGGAGTTGAGTGGCATTGACTCTGCTGGACACAGAGGAAGCTTCCAGCAGCTTCTTACGGAATCCACTCCTGTACCCCCCTCCCCCAAAACCTTGACATGCGAAACCAACACAATGGTTATCAATGAGAAAATCCTGTTCTTTTAACTGGCAAATAGTGAGTCTCCGGGGTCCACACCAAAGTCTGGAGCCCCTGGCATTGCTCCAGAGAGATGCGCGATGTTTTCCCTGGCATGCAGTGGTCATTTGTACATGCTCCCACTGTGGCTCCTGTTTTCACTTCAGAGCAGTAATTAAGAGTGGATGACAGCAATAACAAGGAAGGTTTCACAGAGTTTTATTCAGTGTTACCATGCAAAAAAGAAAAAACTGAGCCAGATTACACACTGATGTTCATATTGCATTTGTCCTAATTTTTGCCGTTTGACCTGAGCAATTATAGAGTATTATGGGACCAGCTAAAAGATGGGATTGTTTTTCTGAGTAGAGTATTGCAAAGAAAGATATATTGTTAAAGGTAGCAATGTAGCAATGTTCACTTAGTCAAATACCGTGGAGGCACTGCTCCAATTTATTGTGATTCCTGTCTGACCCATCTCAGCTCTCTGGGTTGTCTTTCATCATTCAAAACTGTCATGTGTATGTTGAGTTATATGCCTTTATCAGTGTCCAAGCAACAAGCAGAGCAAAGATTTTATGTGTACATTAAATACATAAGGTTAAAAGCAGTTTTAAATAACAGAACCTTGATTTTTTTTTTTTTTTTGAGGGGGGAAGGTAGAAATAAAATATAAATCACTCTTTGAAGTAATTTCAGTTGTACAGTGAAAATAACCGTTCTAACAATATTTTCTTCTTCTGATTGGTGTTCCACTGTGTGTGCATGGGAGTGCCAGCAGAATCTACACATTTTAACCTCACTCAAGAAAAAGAGTTGCGCATGACAATTTGGTAACCTGTGTCTGAAAGTACCAAATTACTAATTTTGCTTGCGTGTTATAAACTCAGCTTCTCCTCAGAGACGAGGGCTGCAGTCAGGCTAGGATCTTAGATTGGTATGCCTTCACCATGCTGTTGTGTCTCACCAACCCACGCCTTGGACCTGTGGCTCTGCTCAGTCTCCATCCTAAAAAACCTTTACAGAGGTTTTATTTGTTATCCTGTGATAAAGCATGAGCCTTTGTGGGAGGACTGAAGATATCTGTCAAGCTTGAACAGGAGGAAGCACAAGACAGGAGTAACCACAGCTCTTTTTGTCCTCTGTTCCACCTCTGCTGGAAGGGCCCCTTCTCTCATTTTGGAGCAGCTTGGGGCTACTCAGTGTATGCATGAATATGGCCCTAAGAGAAGAGAATGGGCTGGCTGAACACCTGCCGACTCGCTTGGGTTATGAAGGGATGGATGTGAAGACTTCCTCTTACTCCTTGAAATCTGGGCTATGATTACCCAGCATGGGAAACATGATCCCAATCTTTTTTCACCCAAATGAAAGAGCTGCCAATGACTTCAAGAGCACATCCCAACAGCCCTCTGCAGCAGCATGGTGTTGGGTCAGGGGGTGTGATTTCCTCAGTGCTCTTGGACAGTGCTGCTGTTTCACAACTAGAATAATCTCTCTGTATTAACTAAGTTCTTGGTACAAGTGCTTTTAATTTTTAGAAAATATGAAAATGTTTTCATTTTGGCCTGGAATTACTACTTTTGTCATCCTGTATGTCCTGTAATATGATTAAATGCTTGCCTACTTCTGCTGTCATAACTTTGAGCTACTGTCACAAATTATTGTTATGCTGTCATGGCTATTACAAAGGTGCCATCTGTATTTAACAGCTGTGAGAAGTGTGCCGTAGCAATTCTTATGGAGCAAACTGCTGTTGTTTTGACCAGATGTTCATTTTCTTCAAATACCTCAACTAAGTCCAATGTCTTATAAAAAAGACTTGAGGACACTGCGAGATTAATAAAACTGAGGGCAACATCTTGTTTCTCAAGCATGTTTTACAAAATCCTTCTTTCATTTTCATTATGGTATTCTGCTATAGCCAGTGCTATCCTACATGTGCAGAATGAGAAAGGTGATTCAGCTTCTTCATTAAAAACAACTTGGTCTCTGCAACCTTTCTGACTTCTTTCCATAAGGGCCCACCAGACAAACCAGCCTGCAGTGGCAGGAATGTTGAAACAAACCTGGACAAGTCAATGGTTTCATTCTCTTAGCCACTGAAAATTCAGAAATTTGTACAGGGTCCAGTTTACAGAAGTAGTTAGGTGCCTAGAAATGCAAAAAGGTCTGGGTAGGATTTGCTAAATCCTAAACGGATTATATACTTAACTCTTATTGACCTCCTTTCAAATGGTTTTGATTCTTTTGTCTGCAAAACAAGCTGAAAAACCTGAAACAATCTGCTTCTGAAAACTGAACAGTTGCTGATTTTGGTCAAGACAGACCTGACACATAAAAACCCCACCCATGAAATGCAAACACTTCTGTATGTGATGATACAGAAACCAGGAGTTGCAAAAGGAAGTAAAGAATGAAGACACCCTTCATTTCCGTTCTCTCTCCAGCTTTCCCATCTTTCATCCATGTTACTACCAGTTACAAAGACAAGTCATCAGCAGAGAAATGTTGAGTTTCTTTCCAGAGGCCTATTCCTTGTCTGCATGGGGTGGGAAAGCCAGACAAGATCTTTTTCATTATCCTTCTCAGCCACTGGCATGGAGCTGGGTCTCAGACAGGATGGGTCATAGAACAAGTGCAATTCAAAAATTTCAATAAAAAAGAAAAGGTATTGCACTTGGCACCTATCTCCTCTTGTTTGCATTTATTTATTTTAAATTTGAGGTAGACAAGGCAAGGTGACATAAGTTTAACTTGTGGGATTCCTTCCCACTCCATCCTTTTCACAGACAGTAGTGTCTACATTAAAAAATTCCAGAAAAAGAAAATCTAGCTATTAAGCAGATGGAAGTGTGAATCATAACAAATGGCAGGGAATGGTAAGACATACTTGCTGTGTTTCTATTCTTGAGACCTTCCTTGAGATGAAGGTGGTATGTGAGGAGGAAAACAAATCTCCTGGGACAGCTGGAGCCTTTATCCAGTACCTTGCCTTAGCCTTTATCTGCTTACCTCCTGTGGTTTGGAGCTTTTTCTGGGTAGGAGAGAAACAAAGCACACAGGAAAACAGGCATGAAAGAAGGCACTTTAAAAATCATCTAGTGCACTCAACTCTTTCAGGCTGAGGGCAGGACATGCTGGTGAGAAATGTGAATCACACTGAGAAAGTGCCAGAAGCCCAAGGTTTGCTCCTACCTAATTGGCTTGTTAAGCTGGTAAAACTGAAAGCACCAAGTCCTTGGCTATTTCTTGCCTGTACCTTTTTTCATTCACAGATGGGAAAAGAAACATGCATGGCTAAGATCTGATACAAAACTGGCTTTACTATGTTTCACCTCCTGTGTGATATTGTCTTAATTCACTTTATTCTGTGCTTGTGCAGCACTCAGTGCAGTGGGGTCTTGAGTTGTGCCTGGGGTTTCTGGTAATGAGCACCACCACCACCATCACACGTGAAGCATCTAAAACACTACAATGTGTGTCTGCTTAGCTTTTCTCTTTGGAAAGAAATGTTGTTGTTACCACCTCATTTCTGTGTCTCGTCTAGCAGCTGTTATTTTTTAGATTTTGATAGTACTAACAGTGATCCGTGCACAATAGGTCCAAGCAATTTAAAGTAAAGAGATAATCCATTATCAGTAAGTACCCACCCACAACGTATTGACATAATGCATTTACCTCATTCTCTCTTTGCCTGTCACCTAAAATTGTGTAAAATCTTGGAATCACAAAACACCTTCCACCTGCAAAAATGCCAGATGAGGGTAGAAGTCTTTATCAGAGGTATAACCATCCCTCAACTCCAAATCACTCTCCTCAGGTCTCCTGTGTATTTGCAGAAATGCCTATTTCTGAATTATGAACCAAAGTGGTATAATTTTTTTCTTTTAGTTTAGTTGACATTCAAGACTGTTTGGCTGCTATAGATCATGTGCTATGGACACCATGTCTCTAAGTGAACGACCTCAGAGGAGGAAACCTCTGAGTTAAGAGCAGCAGGATTTTATGTTAAAGCTAAAATCCAGTTGCTCATATTAAAGTGACTTCCTTTCTCTGTTTTCCAGGGATTTTGATAGGTGTATGCTTATTTCCTTACTTGAATCTCTCACTGACTGAAAACTGCCTTGTGAACCACTTATGGTGTCTTGAATCAAAACATCTGTGTGTTGTCTGTGTAGTTCCACAATCTCGATTTTTTAATGGATTTTGTGCTTTAACAACCACCATTTCCTGTCATCTTAAGGAAAGAAGAATGCCTAATTCTGTAATAAAAAATGGGACATTCAGGGTGTTGTTGTGCTCAGGATGGGGTCTCTGAGAATGTTCAGAGACAAAAACTGAGAGAAAATATAGAGCTGGAAAATATTTTTGAGGCGTTACCTTTATTTTTTATTTTTTATTTTTTATTTTTTATTTTTTATTTAATTTCAGAAGCACTTGTATCTTATGAACTTGTCAAATGATTTATCATCCTCTTTCTGAGGCTGTCCCTGATGCTGTTCTTCAGCATCTGATATTTATGAGTCTTATTCCTGGTTTCTAGGTCACTGAGCCCAAAGGCAGCTCACAATTGGTTGTTGCCTCAGCTGCGTGCAGAGTGGGCGATATTTTCCTCTTTATCTATTAATGTGCAGTTAATGCAAACAAGTGATAAAGAAAATCTGTAGCCTTCTTTTCTTATAAGTATATTTAATGTGTGAAGGCAGTTAGACATGAATACCAAACAGGAAATAAGATTTAGCCAACCCAGAGAGAAATCAATAAGTGATACTGTTTTATAAGAAAAGTATTTGATTATTCCTTGCAGCAGTTTGCCAGAGAGGCAGATTTCTTGTTTTCTCAGTAGGAACTGAATTAACAAGTACAGAACAGAAGTAAATTTCTTACATGCACGTTTAAGAATTAGCAGTGTATCTTGCTGTCAAATACTATACTGTTTCAATCCCCAAGCAAAGGCTCAGGAGCCTAATGATTTCCAAGATAATGAATGAGAATTTGACTACAGCCAAATGTCTTGGGGAGGCTGCTATCTTTATGGGGACTAAGTAGTTAAAAAGGTGAGTAAATGTAAGAGCTGAAAACGTTTATTTAAGTTCATTAAGCCTGAGGTGACCTTGCAATGTGTGCTTGCAGCCCAGAAAGTGAACAGTATCCTGGGCTGCATCAAGAGAATCATGGCCAGCAGGGTGAGGGACGTGATCCTCCTGCTCTACTCTGCCCTCGTGACAACCCATCTGGAGTACTCTGTCAGGCTCTGGGGTTCCTGACATAGGAAGGACATGGATCTGCTAAACTGAGTCCAGAGGAGGACATGAAGGTGGTCAGAGGGCTGGAGCACCTCTCCTATGAAGACAGACTGGGAGAGCTGGGGCTGTTCAGCCTGGACAAGAGAAGGCTCTGGGGAGACCTTACAGCACCTTTTGGTACCTACGAGGAGCCTGCAAGAGAGCTGGAGAGGGCCTTTTTACAGTGACATGTGGTGATAGGACATATAGGTTTATGCAGGATATTAGGAAGGAATTCTTTTTTGTGAGGTGGGTGAGGCACTGGAACAGGTTGCCCAGAGAAGCTGTGGATGCCCCATCCCTGCCAGGGTTCAAGGCCAGGTTGGATGGGGCTTTAAACAACCCGGTCTGGCAGGAAGGTGTCCCTGCCCATGACAAGAGGGTTGGAATCAGATGATCTTTAAGGTTCCTTCCAACCCAATCCATTCTATGATTACCATATATGTCAATGTTTTCTTTCAGTTCTTGCAAGACGTGCAGAAGAATTTTGTGCTTACACAAACTCTCATTTTACAGGTTCATGAAAGCATAATGTACAAGGCACATTTATGGTCAAAAGGAAATTCAATTAAAATGTGTTTAATTCTAGTAATTTATATTCATACCATAATGGAAGTTGTAACACAAAGCATATCTGCCAATATTTGTTTGCAAAGAAATGAGGGTTTGTAGGGCCTTTTTCTCCACTCATTTTGTATCTGCTGCTTTCAAGCATTTTGTGACTGGATTTTTTGAGCATGAATGATCATAGAGAGCAAGTTTTATGCTCCTATGATCATAGGGAAATTATGTGACTTGGGGAAAAGGAGCTTACTTATTAGATGCAATGTTTCCAAAAACTGAGGGATAAATACGTTTTCCTTTGAACTAAAAAGCACAGCAAACAATGAAGCAGAGATTTCACCTCTGTAGTATCAGGTATTGGGCACTAAATAAACCATTCAAGGTAACAAACACAGTGGAGAAAATGGAGATATATATGGAAAAGCTACTTGAATAGAGAAATAAAATTTGTCAGACATGATTCACTCTGGACCTTGCTGAGCTGTGATGCTGAGTTTCTAAATGCTTTACCATTCTAGAATTTAAAGTGAATGATGATGCCTCATTAAGAGATTTTCCTTAATGCTTATTTGTCTAAGCCAATTGTTTACATTGTCCTCCCTCCATGGGCATTTGCCCAACAATCCATCTGATGGTCCAGGATATGCCATTTCCCTAGGTGACTTGTGGCTCGGGGTATTTTGGTTTGAAAAATACTAAGGATGACACTTCTCAGGTAACTCAAGTGCCTCTCGAGTGTGTTCATGTCTGGAAACTGAAGTTATGCAGCTTCATTGTTAAGCCCACATTGGAAATTTACACTGGATCCCTGCATACAGTCCCAGGAACTGTGGCAGTGGCAGCCAGGACTCTGTCCTTCAGAGTGCCTAAGTCATGAAGTTTAACTAATGTAAGAAAATACAAAACCAATTCCTAAATCTTATGCCACTGCTTATGACTACAGTGAGCCTATTTAGCTGCAGACAGGACATTACTCCCTGAATTTACAGAACCGTGCTCAAAATAACCTCTTTCACCCTCACAGAGAAAACTCAGCTCTGTTAAAAGTCAGCTGCTGGATAGTCTTTCTGCAAATCCCTTTAATTAACCAAGCTATGCTGATTGTTGTCACCCTGCTGCTACAAAGTGTAACCAACCTTAGTGCCTGACAGGACACAAAACCTCAAAGACACTGGACTTTCCCTGAGACAGTGGCTGGCTGCCTGCCGATGAGAACTGCTACAGCTTATTTATTCCCAGAGGAAAGCTGGCTGACTTGACATGGAAGTCAGGAATGACTACAGAGCTATATTATTTGGGGCATTAGAGCTTCCTCAGAACTAAATGGATCCAAATGACCAGTTGTTGTCATGGCCATTGTCACATCACAAACATGGCTCCAGGTTTCTGCAAAGCGTGGTCGAGGGGCTGTAGGGAGGAGGCAGTGAGACTGCCCCTGCTGAGGCACAGGGGTTTTCTGCTTGTTTCACACTGCTTTATTTCTTGTGGAGGAGCACTGGCCAGGGACAGACCAAGCCAGATCCCTGGGGCTCAGGCACTGGCAGCACTAAGCAGCCACTGTTTCACTGCTCCCAGCAGTCTGTTCCATGCCCAAACTTGCCTCAGCCCTCAGAGGAGAATTTCCTCTGCTTGCAGGACTAAATCAACTCACTTCCAGCTTTGGTTTTAGCAAAATCACACAATTACCCGGAAATCTGTGCTTGGAATCCAATTGCAGTGATAGTCTACTAAGCAACATGTCTTTCAACATGAATGAGCCTCGAGGCAGTCATAGCTGTAACTTATTAATGAGAATTAAGTAAATGGAAAGAAACAAAAAGCATATTTTGGTCAAACTCAAAACATGCTGTGCTGAAATTTTTGACCTTAGTGAAAATTTGCATACTAGGCTAAACACTTTGAAAGCATATGACTTTACATGACAACAAAGCAGAAGTCCACATCTTGAAATCTCCATCAATTCTTGTTTCCCAGACCTCCCATTCTGTCTGGATTGGGCTGAGGAATAATGGTGTCACACATAAAGAAAACTTTCCAGGTTTTTGTTCTCAGTAGATAACTCCACACATTAGTTCACTGCTCATGAATGCATGGGATGTACCCACTTGTTTCAGTGCAGTAAGGCACAGGCCAAAGCCTTTATCCCCTCAGCAAATTCATCCTAAGAATATATGTTCAGCTCACTGAAGTTGGGTGGGTGTTTTTTTTTTTTTTTTTTAAGGCAGCTAGACTGTGGAGACAGACAGACTATAAATTTACTCATGGAAGCATTTCAAATCTTAGCACACACATTTGTGAACTTGATTTACTAGCATAAATCACGACAGTTATGAGTATATTTTAAACAGAGATACAGTCTGTCTCTGAAAGATATGCCTTGTCAATTGTGGCTGCAAACTATGTAATTTTAGAGCACTTTCTTTTTTTATATATTGATATTGCAGTGATATCAGTGCTAAAAAATTAGGTAGATGCAGAATTCTCTGAAATATTAGCTAAATCCAGATATACAGTATTTGTCATGTGATACCTGTAAAAATCCTTGAATGTTATTTTAACTTTATATTCCATTCAGGTACAGGCATAATGATTAGTTGGAATATGTCAGAGCAAATGCAATCAAAGTAAAGTACACAGACAGAAGGAAGGTGGCTAAAAGGATTTGGCATTTTTGAATAAGACTTGAACTTTGTTATCCGCACACCAATATTTTGCACAGCTGTGGCTTGTAAAGAGCATGTGCTTCTTTATTTAATTGACAATGCTCATAACACAGTATTTAAATATAAGCAAGCTGGTCATTTTGCAGTATCTCTGCTAACAGTGAGTGCATAAGCAAACCCCAGATGTTTTCATTTTGTACAACGTGATTCTCAGTGGGCATAGAACAGCACAGAAGAACAAACCACTGCCCGTCCCTGACCACACTGCAGCTGTGTGTAGCTGTGATGGTATAAAAATATTCCTGCCATTCAGCACGTGCCAATCTCAAATGCTAACTCAGCCTATTAAAACTTGTTTAAGTGAAAATAGTGCTACAGACTTGTGAGGATATGGTTTCTCCTGGACTAGGTTTCAGTTTTTTTTTTAAGGCAATCAGGATGTTTGTCTATGACGATAGGATGTTGTCTATTTCTGGTCCATCTAGTGATAGAAATTCCTTGCAAGCAATTTTTGTCCTCTTTCAGAAAGACTATGCTTGAATAATCAATGGAAATTTTACTACTTTTTCTTCAGGCTCTGAACCTTGTAAATTAGCCAATGATTCTGTAGCTCCGTGTACTTGAGTGTTGGCTATTACACAGCATAACACTGAGATAGAATAACCCATAAATCTCACTGCTGGGGCTTAGATGGATTCAGATTTTCTGAATGAAATAGCAGTGATTTTTTTGGTCACTCTTTTCCTCACAGAAGATGGGAAAATTCAACTGTGAGTTTTGGGTAGTGGGACAAAGGGACTGTGAGGCTGATAGTGCCCCCAAACTTGCAAAAACCATCTTCTCAGTTTCAAGTGGTTGGTGAGCTCTGTACTCAAACTAAGATGTAAGTTCAAGCCCCCTCTATCTCTACTCACTATGAGAGTGGACAGCATTTCCTGAACCCCACCAGTGTAATTTCTGAGTCTGTAAAGCTTGTGAGGGTTTTTCTGTGAACCTTTGCCCTCCTTTTGTAAGAAAGGTACAAATTTGAAAGGCTATCCAGCAGGGAAAATTGCATCACTATTTCAGCGTGATAAGAATAGGAGGCAGAAGGGGTGAAATGTGAGGCAAGGTTCATCATTTCTCTGTGCATGCCTCAAGGAGCATGGGATTGGGACAAAATCATCTTTGCAAAGATAAAAATATTTGTTGAGTGAGAGTCAAATATATAGTGCAAAAATTGTCATGTTAACCTGTCATCTGATGAAATGTAACGAACTGTGTTTTATTTGAGGCATTAAACATTGTTCAAAGGCATGGGAAATACCATCTTCTAAAAAAGAGCTTTGGTACCTCAGCATGGAAAAGCAAAATCTACAGGTGAGCAGAAATGCCTGTGCAGTTGTTTGACCTCTCCCACCGATGGCTGTGAGGAGATAAACAGCACTTGCAGCATATGTGTAACATGAATAAGGGGACTGTCACCCCACTGCTCACCACAGCAATTACAAATGGAGTGTTGGGGATGGTTGTGGCTTGGCAATATGAGATTCTTCTGCTTTTGTTAGAAAGATATGGACTAATATCAAGTCTTTAAATCCACACAATGAAAAAGTTAATTTCTTGGAATATCCAAGGTAATTTCAGAAAATTTACTTCCTTTTTCTGAGGACACAGACATTTTAAAGTTCTTTTTCAATCACAAAAAGAAAAAAAAAGAAGGGAAAGACAAAAAGCAGATATGTGTGCTTCCTTCACTTTATCTCTCTTTTTTAACACTTTTCCCACAGAAAATATGATATGTACTTTTTCTGCTCTCTTGCAATGGTTTGTAAACAGTTCATTTTTAATTTCAAAATTTTTCTTTGACTTTGATGAAAAAAATCTGCTAAAATGAGAAAGCAATTCCTGTTTTAGACTGGAAGGGCTGAAAAAGGTTGTGTAGGAAAAGAAGTGTTATTGTAACTACAAGCAAAATATTTCACAGTTTCGTCAGAAAGCAAAAAGAATTGTATGGAGGCAAATTACATGTTTGAAGCCAGTTGCATAGTGCAAAGGAAATGGTAGCTGATGGGAAAATGAGTAGGCAGAGAAAGAGCCTTCTTTGTGAGGTATTGAAAGTAAACTGTTGTGGTGAACTTGGTATTTTTTAAGGACTGGAAAGACAGAAGATGTTCTCAGCATTATGACTGATATTTCATGGAAGATCTAAAGAAAATAGTTCCACCTGAATATAACGAAGAACTTCTTTACTGTGCGAGTGACCTGTGGAACAGGTTGCCCAAAGAGGTTGTGAAATCTCCCTCACTGGAGATATTCAAGAACTGCCTGGACACAATCTTGTGCTGTGTGCTCTGAGATGACCCTGCTGGAGTGGGGAGGTTGGACCAAATTACCCCCTCTGGTCCCTTCAACCTGACCCATTCTGTGACCCAAATACAAAGGAAATTAATACTCAGGGGTAGATGTCAGAGGGAATCGAAGACATTTCCTTAACCCAGGGTGGGTCACTCTCTTTATATAAAATATTTATTTTTCAGATAGAGACAACTTGTGAATACTTGCACTGGCATGGATTGACAGAGGCAAAATGGGACTATAGTGGAAAGAGGCATTGGTTAACCTCCAAACCAGCATGCTGTACCAATGTTTGGCCTCAAATCTAGTTAGTTATTGATATTTTAGACCGTATTTTTTCTGCTGATTCACAGATTTTATCTTTTCAATTCACTTGTATGACTGAGAAAATGAACCTTGGAAGAACATTAGGGAAGGGGGTTGCTTTCATGACACATTTAAGGCTGGTATGTGAAACTGAGATAGAAAACCCTCTTTTCCATGGCAGTATCTGAGGAACAGCACATAGCAATGGCAAGTTCAGTAAGAAACAGCTAATTTGTGGCAGCACAGATTTTTACACTGCATTATCAATACGCTGAGGTGGATGGCTTCTAAAGACATTGTTTCTGACACTGTCTGATTTTCAGGTACATTACCTGTTAGGAGACACTCCAAATGAGATCCTTAGCAAAATGCCCTGTGTCAGTGCATGAGTAGTGAATCCGACTGCTTTTTATGTTCCATGTGCCACTCCAAGTTTTCACAGTCTGCCCTGACCTCAGTCAGGCCTCTGCTTTGTTCATTTTTCACTAAAAATGCCTGACCTTCCCATATAATAGCCTAGGTTTGCCTATTGCATTATGCCCTGGCTCCAGAAAATAGCCATGTCAGATGAAGTTGCTACACTAGTCCTTTTACAACAAGGTGGGCATAGGATGGATAGCTGTTGGCCAAAGTAACATGTTTTCCCTCCTGGATTTTGAAAATTGAGAATATCTTCTATGGAAATGCATGTGGAGCCACCACTCACTGCTGTTTGCACAGTGTGTGGTGGATATTTAGATACCTGAAGGCAAGTATCCCTATGAATAAACTCTGCTGACTGTCTACATGCCAGGTCCTCGTGGACCTGCTCTGTCGTGATCTCATTAAAGTGTCTTTTAGCTTTCATTAAGGCAGAAAGCAAATACAGGAATGACTGTCAATCTAAGTCTATTTTGCACTTCCAGGGCCAAATCGTTTTCACCTCACTGAAACAAGTTATTCCACTGAAACCAGTGAAATATTTCTGTTGAGATTTGCTCTTGATCAAAGTAGAATGACCTGATACTGCTGCTACTAATTAAGCTTCTCTCTACTGAACCTCAGCAGAGTTCAACAGATGTGAAGCTGTCTTCTTGCTGAGTACATCCTCACTGCAGAACTCCTCAGGCCTCAGATGGGTGAGTCTGAAATGATGGCTGACCCTATTGGTTTAGTTTGCTTTAAAAGGAACAAGGGATGATTTCAGAAATCAGACTTGGTGATCTCCTGCTCTCCCATCTGTCCCCACAGGAATACACTCTGGTACACAGCCTGACACCCAAGCCTAGCTGGCAGCCAGCTGAGGTGTCGAGTGGAAATCATAAGTAATGGGAAGTTATTTTACACTGAGGCTTAGTATTGCAGAGGAAAACAAATCTATTAAGTAGGCTTCTAATGAAAAACAAGATCTGACAGTTGCAAAGAGGAAGCAAGTAAAGCGTTAAACATTATCTGATCTAGAACTGTTCTTTCCTCTTGCTTGTTTGATCTGACAATAAAGTGGTTAATTATATCAAACAACCAGTTTTAACAGAGGAAAATTCTAGTGACATCAGACTCATAATCGAAAAAAGTTCAGGCCACTGGTGTAACAAATTGGATGCTGTTGCTGCAAAGAGTCCGATTTGTAGGGCATTTGGATAAAAGGAAACAATGCATCAGGCATTGCACATCCATGAGCATTTGTGATTTGGACTGGGGAATTGCAATTATTCCCCAAGAATGAGGAATTCCCAGTAAGCAGGGGGCATAAACTTGCTTTCATTCCCTTCATGGTCTTTGAACACACTGCCCACCGTTACTGCCTGTGGGATAGTGAGGGGCATAGTGAGGTGCATTATGTATTACGCTACTCATCTGTTCAAACTAGCTTTTCTAAATGATTTCTTCTGTGGTAACCAAGCCTTGATGAGGTCTGACAAGCTTAATGCTGAGTGCTGCTCAGGAACAAAGAAAAGTTTCCTATTCTGGACTGCTTTCAAGTCAAAGACTCATCTTGTAAGTGCATCTGTCCTGGTGTCTTCAGCATTCAAGCAAGACTCTAAAGACATCACTGGCACACAACCCATCTCTAGGTAAAAAGCAGAAAAATAATACAGTGAGTGACATGAGAAGGGAATAGTGATAAAAGCGTGGAGTGATGCATTGGAAATGAGAGAAATGTCATGGATGAAATTCTGATTCTGCTGAAGTTAATGAAAGCACTGGCACTGATTTAATTAGGTCAGAATTTCATCAGTCTCCACATTTCTTACCAAAGAATCTTGTTATTCCTGACTGTCAATTTCCTAAAAGCATCAGTATAAAAGTAGGCATTGGTGGGGCCAGAGTACAGATCTTTTTGAAGAATGTGCTTTGTCTTTCAAGGGTAACACAAAAAAAAAGGTAAGATATTTGTAAATATAAATAACATGGAACTCAGACTTCCCAAAATGAATCTCTCTTTGGCTTGGACTTGGTGATTAATTTGGAAAAAAAGGTGCTTGAAAAAATTGATTTTCAAATTTTTCAAAGAAAACACTTTAAACTAATAATCCCATACTGAAATCTTCCTCCCATTTATTGCTTTAAAGTGAGAATTAATATGAGAACAAAATGGTATATTTAGTTTTTAGCATCAAAAAATAAATATATATATATACACAAAATCGTGAAAGAGATATACTTTGTTTTATTACTGTTGTAGTCACACCCTTATAGGCTTGAAGTAAGGGGCTTGGGGCATTACAAGAGTTGCTCACATCATAATATAATTTCTGGATATTTGGAGGAGATAAGAGAATACAGAGCTCTGCCCTAGCTTTTCCTCTGACCTTAAAAGTTGTGTTGGGTAGGATGGGTTTCCCTGCTGTCTGAGTAGTGTTTCAAGTACTTAACATTTAAAGGGTTTGGACTTCTCTGTAAAAACCTCTTCTAATAGAGACCGGGGGATTTTTGATAGCGTGAGCATGTGACTGCTCTCATGGCAAGAGAGGGCCACTTTCAGATCCTTTGACTGCCTCACATGCTCTCTCCTACAGCAGTGTCTGACATTACTTGCAAGGCTCCCAGTGGACATAAAGACCAGATCACAGTTCCCATGGATTAATTCGCTGGCATTAGCCCTAATGCATGTGACAGCAGTAGAAGTTTGGACATGTAAAGAATCTCCTTCCTGTTCTGCTTTTGTCAGCACAATACTGCTCTGGGACACTGCAGATTTCTTCAGAAAGGTTTGACAATTACACATAATACCTTAGAGTGGGACTTCTTGACCACTCACTCCTATTTGTGTGTTGATGCAGTGCAACTTTGTAAATTAAATTTATTCAGAAGAGATGAATCTGCCTTTGAGTTATACAGCATGCACATATGATAATAATAAAAGCTGCGGGAATATTTATTCACTAGTGATGCAAATGGGAAATGAACTTTGCCTGTCTTACCCTTCCCTCCACTGTTCTGCCAAACAGGAAACACTGGTGGGTGGACAGAGCTGAAAGTTGTCGCTAGTTAGAATAACTGGAATTTGGAGAGCTTGTGAAAAATTCTTCAGAACTGAGTTTGCTTCTTTTTCTTCTCTGATCCCTGGGAGGACAAATTTCTCAGCAGTATTTTCATGTGACTTCTCAGAGAAATCCTTCAAAATGGGATTTGCTTGAAGGACACCATTCTTTTCAGGCCTGAAAAGCCAACATGTGCCCGAGCAGTGCGGCTGTGTCCCACAGAGCCAGTTGTCTGAAGTCCATTTCGAGATGTACCAGCAATTTGTGGAGGCTCATGCTGTTGCTATGCATGTTACATCCCTCTGCCCAGACTGCTTATGAGTTCAGAGTGTTTGTTTCCAGGACTGTCAGTCAAGCAGCTTTCACCAGAACTAAGTTGACTTGAAAGAATCAAAAGAAAAATATCCCTAATTTTTCAAAAGAGATTATTTGCAGTGTGAAAGCTAATAATTTCAAATTCAGACATTAATCCAAACCTGTAACCTTTAGCAAGAGCACAATTTACTTGTTCTTTATGGCCTAAATGAAAGCACATCTCATTTTTTTCAGTTCAAACACAGATGAAGTTCAGATGTTCAGATGTTGGAGCCAGTAATTTCAAATTTAACCATGAAAAGCAGAAATATAATCTCCTAGTTCAGAGAGACTGTCCTTTTTTTCCTTTAGTACTTGTAAGAACTCTCTATAGCAAGCTGTTTTTAAAGTCTGGGTATTGGTTTTACAGACTTCATCCCTCCCTTTAAGGACTTTTTTATTGCTCAAACATTTATGAAGTTCAGTGAATAGCTGATGAAAATTGATCGTGCTTTGGATGGATGCTGTGTAATGCGTGAGTTTCACAATAATTTGGTGTGATTCAGTAATAGGGAGGTAATTCCTCCTTTAGCTTCCTCGCTCCTGGGTGAAAGCTGAACACATATATGTCCTCAAAAGCCTGCCTTAGGGGTGGAGCAGGCTAAGCCTGTCTCACAAAGCACAGTGGGCATGTCATGAAGAAATAGTAAGGAAAACCTCATGATTTTCATGGTGAAGGATGTATCGGCACAGACATCACAAACTGGACCAGTCTGCAGTTTGGGACAGGTGTAGGGAGGGGTGTGTGTTAATACAGGCAAATCAGCTGCTGGCTCCTGAGAGGTTCCTTCCCAAATGAAAAACCAACAAATAAAAAATAAAACAAACAAACAAACAAACAAACAAAAGAGAGCAGGCAGTGTTTATCTGTGCTGACCTGGAGTGCCCTGCTGCACAAGGCCCCAGGGAGGAAGGCACAGCGAGCCCTTTGGAGGATCATACCCAGAGCAGCGGCAGCTGCCGACGCAGCAGCGGCTGGTGCAGAGTCAAATGCCTGACAGACACATGCCTGTCAGGATGACAAACCCAAGAGGGAGGTTAAATGTCTCCCCCACTACCAGCTTTTCAGAAGATAAAAATATGCCCAGAGGGACTGTGACTAGTTTTAGAAATTCTTGGAAGCGAATGCTGAACCAGATAAGGGGCTTAAAAGCAGAGATTTGCTATCAGTGGGTTAATCTGGCAGGTGTGATAGGGCACATCCACTGCTGCTCGGTGCTGGTGCTACTGTACACCCGAGATAAGGCTGTGTGACACAGGAACAGCTCTGCTTACAGTCCCACTGCCTTTCATGTGGCCCCTTAAACCAGAAAAATCTCTGACTCCTTTCCGACACTGCTCCTGCCTTCTGGTCTACATTCTCTCTTCATCCTGCAGGAAGGCCCCGTCCTCTGGATTTGTCGCTTCTGGCAAACTCTGTGGGAAAAGCCCAAAGAAGTCCTTTTCTCAGGAAGGGCTGTTAACCTTTTGTGCCCTCCCCCAGTGCTTCCTTTTAAAACTACTCTCTTCTGGATGTTTAAAATATTTTATAAACATGAATATAGTGTATTTTCTGGATGTTTAAAATATTATATAAACATGAATATTGTGTATTTTCTGGATGTTTAAAATATTATATAAACATGAATATTGTGTATTTTCTTGATGAAGCTGTAATTTTCTCCAGTCAAGGATGTGTAAGTGCTAAAAAAAGAAATGTCAAACCAGGTTGTATTTTTTACCCTTGCTCCATAGAAACTGCTGGATTTAAGAGTGAAAAATTTTTGATTTCTTTCCTGTCTCTTGAAAAATTTTATTAATGAATTACTGTGTAGGAAATCCTGTAGAAGAGAAAAAAGCCATCCATTTGCTGAGCAGCCTGAAAAGTGAAAAGCAAGCATAAGCATATCCTGTACCAGATTTCCTCAGGGAAAAAATCAAATTCAGGGGAGGAAGTTAGAAATAAAAAATATGAACAGATTTACTAAACATCTCTAAACTGTTTTATCTCTTTGGCAGATAAACAACAAAACCAATTTTGCATTAATGGAGACAGATATGAGCTGGAAATACCAGAGTGAGCTTTTGAGCCTTCTCCCCAAAGGCCAATAGCTATGCAAGCCATGCTACCCAAGTTGGATCAGTCCCAAAAGAGATATGCAGAAACTACAAGTCACACAAAGTCCCATAAATAGTGCTGAGCAAGATGTAATCTAATACAGATTTAAGATTTAAGAAAGAAAATGTTTGGTGAAGCAAGAGTACTTCTCTTAAAAAATTATATTTGACTTTGGTATCCAAAATATGGAAAGTGTCCATTTAGGTCAGCGAGTTTTTCAGTGATCATTGTTGAGGTAAAAACAAGCCCTCAATAAATAAATAAAACAGACAAATTTTATGTAAAGGTAATCTAACAATGTTTTAAAGAAAAGAACTTTCAAGAATTAGGTGTTCTCCAAGTTCACTACTGTTCAGGGCTTCATGAAAATCCAGAGATGGGAGGAATCTGTAGAGGGCTTTTTTTTCTCCGTCACTTGTCCTAGAGCAGAGCCAGGTGTTATTATTCCCACAGGTATCTCTCTAGCTCATTTTCTGGTCTTTCTCGTGGAGTCCCCCAGACACTTCAGGCACCAGTGCTTCGTTTGCCTTGCAACTCACAAGGTTTTCCTATAGTGTCTTGGCCTTCTCCTTGCTCATAGGCAATAGGGCCATAAAAATAGGCACAGGAATACTTCTTTACTCTGCCACCTATTTGAAGACATTTTGTCCAGCTAACCTTCTGGACTGTGCTTAGTAGTATTACCAAGTCCAGTTTCCCTACTCTGTCCTCCCAGGTTGTTTACTTGTGCAGTCCCAAATCATTCTTAGGGAGTTCTCAATCTTGTCCAACAGGTTCATATTTTCATCTTGTTTTTCTCCGTCACTAATATCATCAGTGAGTGGATAGACCACTTCAAAGGATTTTCAGGCAACATCTCTCTTTATACAATATTGGTATGGGTTTGTTTTTTCTGCACTAGCAAGTCCTTTTTGACTTAAGCTCAGATTCTGACTAACAATGACACAAATCCTTAGAACAGCACACATTCTAATAGTACTTCTAGGCACTGAGAGCAGTTTAATCTTCCATCAAAATGAAGGTACAGCACAACTGTAAAAGTTTGAGGAAGAATGATCAAAAGTATCTTCTCTGTGAAAATCAACTAATCCTATTAGGAAGCTTCAGATGGGAAAAGAGTATCTAAGAAGGGCATACGGTTGAGGTCTGTCATATCACAAGTACCATAGAAAAGGGGAACACAGACCTATTTTTCTCTTTTCCAGTGTAAGAACTAGTGAAAGTCAAAATAAATAGCAAGAATCAGATTCAAAATAACTGGATGTTGTTTGTCATGGACTGTGAAGTAAAGTTCCTAGTATTTCTTGCCACAGTATGTTTTGGATGGCAGAAAAAAATATGCTGGTTCAGAAAGGCAACCATTCACAAAGAAAAGCATAAAGAGATCACCCTCTGCTTAGACACTCCTTGAACCTTAATCTGCTTTTTTTTTTGAACCATTCTTTCCTGGGGATCTATCTTTGACCACTTTTATAGATGAAATGAAGCTGACTGTATTTTTTTGTCTTCAGTGCATGGAAGTACTGCCAGAATGTTGCTTTTCAGGTATACTCCCCTAGTCTGATTAGGGAAATATTGTATAAAATAGTCAAAATCATATCTAATGTCAAGATACATCACATCTATTGCTTCTCATTTATTTGCCAGACCTACTGCCCTGTAAGAGAAAATACTGATATTGGCTTGACAGAATTTGCTCCTGAAAATTCCATATGTATTATTATTCATCACTTTGGTTTCATTTATATGCCTGTAATCATTTATTCATTTAGCTGTTCCAGTATTTTTCCTGAAAATGAAATGAAGTAGATATGTCTGTGGTTCCCTGATGCCTTCTTTTTTTTCTCTTCCTTGAAAGTGGATGCCACATCTGCCCTCTTCAGACATTTCACCTTTTTCCATATCTTTTAAAATGTAACTGCTAATGACTTGGTGATTCAATAATCTGATCTTTAAAATTATTTATGATGACAGTGTGTCAAGACTCGTCAACTTGAGAAAAATCTTTCTGATTTTAGGTACAACTTTCATACTTTCTTTGAGCAATATCTCAATACTTTTCATCTCAGTTGCCTCATGGATCAATTTTTTCATTGCCTCTTTTCTATAAACATATTTATAAATTTGGCCGTTCGTGGAACATTATCTATGTCTCTACCTGCTGTTGCACTTTTAAGTTTGTTCTTAGTCATCTGATTCTATTTCCCTGCCTGTATACTTTGCTGTGATGTTTAAGATACATGGACACCTCATTTAGCAGAGGTAATTCCTTGCAATGCTTCATATCTACCTCTTATGGGGGTGTAATTTATGTTGGTGCTCTTTTACAAGAGCCCCCTGCTTTTCAACCCCTTTTCTTCATTACCTATTCTTTCATAAGACCTCACAAGACAGTTTTATGAATTTTTTGGTTGACTTTGGAGTTTGTATCATCATTCCACAAGTGCTTCTGCATGATCAGTTACTACAGGGGTTGGTCCCCTCTATTAATGGAAGCTGTGTCAGAATGATGGCAGAAAACCTTCATTTTTTTTTTGAGTAGCAATCAGAATAACGATTTTAAATTCAAGGAAATATGAGTGCTCTCCTTAAGTCAAGACTAACTAACTATGCACAGGGCTGGAAGGGGTAACTGCAGTAGAGCTGGGTAGCTCTCACCCCTGAGAGTCATCCATGAAAGAAAAACTTAAAGCTGGGAAAAACAGATTCTCTTCACCTTTGATTTTTCACTTTTCTCTATTTTTACAAATCCTACTTTGCTCCAGTGTGCATTCCCATACAAATTTTCTGCTGGGGTTGTAGTTTTATGCCCATAATATTTTCACTGTCTCAGTTACATCAGCAAGTACCAGGGCAACATACTCAGAGAAGTCCATGACAGCAGCTACAGAATCTCGGATAGTCTTTGGTGAGCTTTTGTTAAATGTTTTTTTCGCTCTATTGGAATTGCTTAAAACTATGTTACATTTCTTCAAAGCTGTCTACTTCAGAGGATGCACCAGCCTTTTCAGAGCTCTGAGCATTCCATAGCCAGATGTCTCACAGCAAAATGTTTTCTCAGCTGGGTGGGAAATCAGTGAAACTGCAGAAAGCAGTGGTGGGAATAAGCAGCCTCAATGATACACTTATATTCTGATTTCACATGGGAGAGTGGCACAAAATTCTGAAGTATGAATCCCCATCTTCCTGCTAATTTACCTTAATGAAATCCAGTTCCAGCAGAGCAAATGTAAGTTGACAAACATGGACTACACAGAGTGTTACACAATATGGAATGTATTCAGAAGTTATTACAGCTCATCCTGCTTCCAATCATACATTTGTACCACTTCAGGATAATAAATAATTTTCACTCTATATTTGCAATGACACTTACGAATGTCAAATTGTTGTTGTTTCTACTGCAAGGAATTTATGAAACTGAATTGCATCAGACAGGAATAATGACAAAGAGATTTTGAGTAACTGTGATTGGTTGTGAAAAGGTATTGAAAAAGGAAAAAATCCTTGTTCACCTGAGGTGGCTTCTGAGCTTTGTCAGTGTGTACCCGATGCTGAATTCTCTGCCCCAAAAGATCATATGAATTAATACCACTTATCAGTGCATTTACAGGAAATTGTGAGCTAGAGACTGGAATTCTCTAAAAAAAAATAGGTAAATCTTGCACAGAAACTTTGGTGATGAATTAGCACAGGTTTCTTCTATATCAGATCTCTTGGTCTCTTTTAGAGGAGATGCCTTGGGACTGCAATTCGGGCAGTGACAAGAGGGGCAAATGAAGCAGGATTTCCTACCAAGAAACACCTTCCAGTTCTGGCTTTTTTGTCACTGTGTGTCATGTTTCCTGCAGCATCATGACCTCCAATAGCAGCCTGGTGTTAAAGTGCATGGACGGAAGCTGGGCCAGGGTGATGAAACTGAAGAGATTTAAAAGGACAAAGACTGTTTTTGGGGTATTGAGACAGTGTGGTCTGCTTCTGTACTGTACTTGACTAACCATTTTGTACTGATCTTAAATGTACCATGAAAGCATCCCACACAGAGAGGAAAACTCAACTTTTTTCCCAACTTTGAAAAGAGAAAAAATACAAATATTAATGGACTTGTAGACTTGACTCAGCTTTTCCCATTCAAAATCCACCACAGTGAAGCTGACTTCATTTGTCTCAGTAAAACCTCAGAGATTAGCCTTGTCATGTGTCTTAAATACATGTTTAGGAGTAGAAATTAACATTTTCAGTTCCTCTGCCCCCCAGAAAACAAACAAAAAGCAAAACTAACCTTAGAATCAGTGGCAGAATCACAGAAAAATTTAGGTCTGAAAGGACCTTTACCTTCATTGAGTCCAACTGCAAATTTATTTCCACTATTTTTTCAAAGTTTTACTTCTAATGTTTCAGCTCAATGTTGGAAGCGGAAGCCTTGGCTATGAAACACAGATAATCCATCACAGAAAGCTGTGGTGTTTCATAGGAAATAACTCCATGCCTAAGCCTTTCTCGCAACACAAAAGGTTTGTCTGGTATATATGATCACTTTTGTCATGGCTACAGCCATTATGAGTAATGCTGCTTTTATAGTTATGACCTCTCAGTAGCTGGCTGATATTAAAATTTTGTTAGGGGGAATTACCTGGTTTTACAAGTACTTCTAGTTACTGGCCAAAGCCATACACTGCCATTGAAGAGAAGTTTTTTCCTAAAGATCATCTGAGAAAATATGTGCTCATGACTTCTGCTGGCTACAGAGACCGGAAAAAAGCGTTTACCAAAATATTTTTTCCTGTGGATCAACACATTCTCTGCACACTGTTCTGACGGCACCCTAAAGCAAAGGCACATAAAAATAGCACCCTTTTTGATGTCAAGTCTCCAGGCCTAGCTTACTTCACCTTAGGGTCTCTCTGTGACCTAGTCCAGACTCACTTAACTTTTTAGTTATTACTGACCAATACAATGTACTATCTGGTGCTGAATGCTGGGTACTGTCTTCTTCTGTATGCACCTTCTTCTGCTAACTGTAGCAATATTTACATAGCTATTTCTAGCTTGACATTTTGTATTAATCTGAATTACAGCTGTATGCTTGTCACTGTATAGAGCCAATTGTGCTCTATTCATTTATGTTCATAGAGGTCTTGTGTAAGCTACTAATGTCTCCTGTTTTTGTAAGTAAGATTACAAAAGTCTCTGGGAATACTGAGGATTTGGACATGATAGATCCATTCAGCTTTCCCAGTTTGGCTTCCTGGCCTTTTGGCCTCTCAGCACATATTTTTGTTCTTTTCATTAAATGCTTTCCTTGAGGTTGGACTCAGAATGTCATTTTGTTGTCTCCTTCCTCTTTGTTTCAGTGCAAATCCCTTTCATTACTTCTCCCTTTGGCACCCGTTAAGGTTGCTCTTGGGCTGGAAAGTCAGTTCCTGTGCACGCTGTAATCTTTTCCAAAGCCCTTGCCATCTTTCTCCTTCTACCTCCTGTCCTTGGGACACCAGTTCCTGAGCAAGGCTCCCGGGAGTGCTGGCTGCAGGTTCACAGACAGCTGGCAGCAAACTTCAGTCAGGCTTGTTTCATCATTTCCAGCTCCAACTTAACTTAGAAGAATTTAGGCTCCATTACCTTGTTCCTAATATTACTTTCTTTCACACTCATCAGTGCCATTGCCAAATGGATGTCGTGTATCTCCTTTGGAAAAGACAGTGACCAGCACTTTTCCAGTTGGAAATTAAATTGGAGGGAGGTGGGAGCAACTGAGTGGATGAGGAAGGAGCGAGGAGGAGATGGAAGAGAGGTGGACCATTTCCTGATAGAGATGGGAAAATGCACTTTTGTTCTTTCTTCTTCTGTTAAGAGGTCTGCTTGGGATACCTGTCTTGTCCTGGAGTAGTTATGATAGGAGAAAGAAATAAATGAGATGTAAGCCTTCAATCCAAGTGAAGATGAGGGGCCAGTTCCTCTGTGTGGGAGCCTGAGATGCAGCCATGTGACTGGGAAGGCACAACTGCTTCAACAGCCCCAACAGCTGAGCCTGGACTGAAGCCAGGACCAGCCAGGCTGGGTAAACCTCTGGGGAGTGGTCTGTGCTTGTCCTTGCGTCTTCCAGGCTCCAGCTCTAGGTATTTGATCCCTGTTTAGGGTTTAGTAGTGTAAGATAAGGAATACAAGGAAATGATTTTGACAGAAAGTTGAAACTGAGAAGGCGGGTGAAACTTCTCTTTTCGCTTATGCTTATTTTCTATAACAAAATTGCTTCTTTCCAAGTTTACATAACTTTAAATAAGATATATGTCTATATAAGGTGTTTAATAGGAACTGAATAAATTCAAAAGTAATACTTTAACCACCTCTTATTTTTCATGTTTTAAAATGGATAAACTTTGTCATTATTTTCTTCAGCTCTTGATGGAGGCCCAGCCCCAACACAGTTCAACTGAAGTAGCAAGCTGAGGAAAATGACTGCCTAAGCTTGGATACAAGCCCTGGCAACCCATTTCCTGTACTGGTGCTATAGCTCTTTCCTTCCTGCAGACCTAAGTTTTGCTGTTGTTGCTTTTGACGTATGTGGATATCTATTGCATGTAAATATTTTTACCTTTTACCACTGAATTTGGAAAGTATGTTTTGTATCTGTGATCTATTTTTCAGGCCAGCATAGATTGCTGCAGAGATTGGCAGCAAAGCAGTAACTGCATTAGCAAAGTTTACAGTCTATACAAGTGGAGATGTACAGTGCCCAGCCTTTTCCCATTTCCTGAGGGAAAATGGGCTGTCCTTCATCCACTCAGATCAGGAAGGGATCTCTCTTGGACAAGGGGTAGGATTTCTTCTTTGTGGGCTGTGGAAGAGCAGCTGATCTATTTCTGCCTCATTTGTCAGCTCTTCCCCTCTCCAAACTGATGCCCAGGGTGCTTTCTCTGCAGGGAAGGAAAAAGCTTTTGAACACATCTTCCAGCTGACTAGCACAGAAAGCTTTCCATAGGGCCTCTGGCTGGGAGAGCAGTGAACAGGGTTTGATGGGAAAGAATACTGCACATGGAGAAAGAGCTACGAAGATGTTTCCTGGTAATGCTGTGTTGTCTTGGTACCTTCTTGCTCAGTCTCTCAAACACCCACTGTTGGTTCCCGCAGGTTTGTGAAATCAGAAATGATGACTATTTCCAGTCTCTTCTAGCCCTCTCCACCAAAAAGCCTGTTTAAAAATGAAGCAAGAGGAAAACAAAAATTGCCTCATCAAAGGAGATTGTTTGAACCATAAGTCACATTTCTGTCCTTGAGCAGATGTGGTGGTGTGGTGAGTGTATGTGGTTCAGCTTATGGTAGGGAGAAGTCAGCAGGAACAGGAGCTGGATGCCAGTGTCCCTGTCACCCTGTGGTGTGATGGCTGGGAATAGAAGGGGTGCATTTCTTGCCCCTTTCTGCCACTGTGTGCAGACATGGTAGAGGCTAGAGGTTGCTTCAGAGCTCTCCTCACCATTCTGTACTCCCTCATGTGTATCCCCATCCCAGAGGAAAAGGATCTGCCTGGCTGCCCCCTGTGATCTCTCTCCTCCTCCAGGCCGCAGTAGTGGCAGGAGGTGCCCCACTTGAGAGAGGGGGAACCTTTGCGTGATCCTTTGGTCAGACAGATCCTGTTGCACAAATCTAAGGAAATATAGAGAGGCAGGGCTGAAGTTTCCTGTGTGTTGGCATGCCTTTAGATAGCTCCAGATAAATAATATGATGCTAATGATGTTAGCAAATTTATTTAAAAAAAACAAAGAGAAAATGATTAATTTAATATTTTTTCTTTTATTTAGTTATTTTAAGATGCTTTTTACAGGAGATGCTAACCAATTCAGAGCAATTCCATTCAGAGCAAGCCTAGTTTTTTCATTTGCTTTTCACAGACCTCTAGCATAACTGTTCTGAAGGGCATAAAAACAGCACTTTGAAAACCACTGACGTCAAACCATGCCCATTCCTTAGACAATAAAATGGCCAAGCTTAGTTGGTTTTCACCCTACACTCAACCAGTGAAATCTCCATGGAGTGAACAGAAAAATGTTGTTAGTCACTCTTGGAGGAGGAAACACTTCCACAGAAGAATGGGGTAGTCGACCAAAATATTTCATTTTAAGAATCCAGTGAATAGAGGTGACTATACCTCTGGTTTTATCTCAGCTGGCTCCTACTTTACTTGAGTGTCACTGTGCAAAGCCTTTTTGCACCATTGAAGAGTCAAGACCTGCTCTTAGAAGCTGAGTAATATGTCCTGAGAATGTGCTCTGAAGTACTTAACTCTTCTGCATTAGCCAACAGTTTCTGTGTCTCCTTCAAAGCCACACACTGACTTATCCCTGCTCTTACCTGGGCACCAGAAGAAAAGGTTATCATGAAGATTAGTATTGACAGAAGGTAATTCTGTGCATGTCCATATAATATTGCTAGGAAATACTGACATTTTATAACAAAATTATCACAGATCTATTCAATTTACAGTCCCAATAGCTGGACTATAGTATGATAGCCTTAGTTTTGTTGGGCAAAATTTGGCTTACTCCATCTCCCCTTTGAAAAGTCTCTTTGATATTAAATTGTATCTTAATGGGACTCTTAAAAGACCTTTAAAAAAATTTCAGCCAATACCTCTTCACTGCTGTGTATTTTTATAAACCAGCTTTTCAGAAGCCAATAAACAATGGTAGGGTAGATAATTCATTTCGCTAACAAAGCTAAATGGAGAAATGTCTCATCATGCAGATTTCCATGTTTTAATTTTTTGATCATCCAGCTGGTCTGACTATATCTTTCAATTCAGTGCTGTATTTTCCTTTGGTTCTTACGCTGACCTGCAAGAAAAGTGATACTGGTTTAATTCTGTTGCTTTGACATCCAGCTCAAATATTCAGGTGATGCTCGCTGCTGTGTCTATCCCTCTTTATCTGAAAGTGCTTATGTGCTTTAGCTGAAACAGAAGCATTTCAAGAGTACTCTCCAAATGCGGCATCAGTGACCTACTCGTTGTTTCAGCAACATGAACAAGGAAATCTAGCATCACTGTACAGTAAAACACACAGAGCTCTAGTTGCAATGAGAGAGCTATGAAGAGGTATTTTATTTCTGTAGCTGTTCCAGTTGTAAATCTCGTAATTTCCTCATCTGATTGCTGGAAAATGCTTAGGGATGTGGTTTGTGTGCCCTAATCTATCACTACACCACCTCAGGCTCTCATATTGCAGCAAAGCTAATTATCATGTTTCCAGCAACACAGCATGATCTCATATTTGTTTATTGGAGGAAATATAAATATGGCTTTTCAAACAAAGGTCTTACATATATATTATGTCATGAAAAGCCAGGGATTTGGGGGAAGGGGTATGGAAGAAAATGAGAAGTATTTCCTCTTTACAAGGTTTACAGTTCCTTTGATTTTGTTAGAAACGTTCAGATAATTTTATCCTCTGCTTTGTGTGATATTTTACACCTAGTGAGAATGTGGCACTGCATGTGCAAAGCCAAAGTGAATCTTCTGCTGTAAGAAAATTACTGCAAAGGGACCTTTTCATGCTTGGTAGCTCTATGTGTTATGTGAGTCTGACCAAATTAAATTTATATAGGGCAAGTGATGCTGCCCTGACTAAACTGCCTTGATTTTTCTACTGCAAACACTCATGTTCATGTGCAGGCACACTAATGCTCTCTCGATTCATGGCATCCAGGAATCTCTATTTAATGTTCTCATTTTTATTTGTTTAATTTGTTAGCAGGAAGAGATCCAATCAAGGTGGCAGCTTGGCTGTTTTTTTTAGGATGTTCCTGAGCAGACAGAGGCTCGCAAATGCAGCTTGTCACGTACCTCCCCTGGCAGCTCCATCATTCACATGAAATTTGTGTTTCATATATCCCACTAGAATTATATCAAACATGCTGTTCTCTGGGAGATAACACACTTATTAAGAAGCATACCAGATTATAAATATCTGCTGGCGCACAGAGGCTTCTTAGACAATGACAGAACAATAATGCCTCGGTCCCTGCAGCTCCCCCTGCATACAAAACTGGACTTCTGTCAGCTCTTTTCAAGGGAGTCTTTTTAATGGTAAATCACAGATGATGGGATTGAAAGGATCAAGGTACTACTCGGATCCAGCCCCTTGCATTGAGCAGGGGAGGACCCTGTGGTGTTCGATTAATTGTGTGCATCTGACCTCTCCTTAAGGCTACTGTGAGCCTGAGTCATAACTCTCTCATTAGTCAAAATGTCCCACCAATTTTACTGAAAAAAGTTTTCCTAGGATGTCAGTGAGATATATATCTATTTTTTATTACTAGACTGCAGTCTGTTGCATTTGTGGAATCCAGCATGAGAAATTATTTTTCCACCTGTACTAACTTTCTCACCTCAGGTAATTTGATGAGATCAGAACAGGTTGAAAGACAGATGCTCAAGGGAGGTGAGACTGGAAAGGTCACAAATGAACTGGGTTCAGCAGCACTGATCCCTATGAGAGATCCCCATTTGATCCACTGAAGAGCAATGGCTAAATTTATGAGTTTCTTTGCCATTCCTCTCTCCCATTTCTACATCAGTTTTCCAGCTGATGAACCCAGAGCATTCCCCAAGACCAAATAAGCACCACCACCCCTGCTGTGCTGCTGTCTGACAAACAACCACTCAAGCTACTTGGTGAACAGGTATCTCCCTAGTGAGTGGCTCCATGTGCCTCAGCTAGAAATAATCTGTGAATGATTCATGAACTGGGAAGAATTTCGATTCAGTGGCTTTTCAGTCCTCCCAGTGTGGGTATCACCCTTTCTTTTATTAATATTTTGAAGCTTTGCAATTTCAGCCTATTCTGTTACCAATTTGTATTTCCTAAAATAAAACTTGCAGACGCTTTTAGTATTTCAGTAGCATTTAGTCTATCTACAACTTGGAGTGATTCATCTACCCAGTAGAAACACACAGTACAATACTTATATAAAATCAGTGCACCCTTTAAAATCCTCATTCCCTCCAGCACTGCCTTCAAACCACTCTTAAAATTTCTAAGAAATGTGTGACATCTTTAAGTTTGGAAAGCAGGTTCAGGAATAGGACTTCAGAAGACAAAATGAAAAGAGTATATTATCTTGTAGCCGTACCAATACCGGCATCTACAAAAGTTGGGATAGAATGTTTTCAGAAGAGTAATTTCTCTTTCTGTGCTGCTTATTTTCACAGAAGATCTTCGGGAGTGGAAGAAAGAGAAATGTTTTAGATAAAATCTTAGCTCTCTATGCTACATGAAAATAAGAACATGAATATAAATTGTGTTTGAAAAGTGACAGTGACATTTAAGTGTTTTGTGTAAATGGATTGGAGCAACAGTTCAGTTGTGAGGTACACTTGCTCTCCCCCATCATTTAGGGTATTGAATTTCTTGTGCCACGGAAACCTGCAGAAAAATTCAGGAGAGCTCTAATCTTTGGCACTGGTTTATCCGTTTGGTTATATTTTGTTGAAAATATCTGATTTTGAATATTCAGCCTTGCTGCTTACCATATGATTTAAGCCCCTACTTTCCAGCCGTGGACTATGTATAAGAGAGACTTTATCCAATTTGCTAATGTGTTTACTGGCTGTGTTAAATCAGGATCTGTGAATCAGGTTATGAATTCCTATTTTCCATCAATGGCAAGATTCATGGGGATAGAATAATAGGAAAAAACTCACAGCATCTTGTAAACTGATGCATTCAGATCTACTGATGGAAAATATAAATCTCTGACTGATAATAACTGATATTTCATTTGCCATTGTTCTCTTTTTCCTTGATAACAAGAGATATGAATAGTATTGGGCTTTGTTTTTCATCATTGAGCTTGATTAATCAGCAGAGGGAAAGTAATTGAAACATAATATGAGGTCACATAATTAAACTATTTCTGAGTAGAATTCAAACCATTAAAGGAAACAAATGTGCCAAAAGAAGCATCAGTATTTCTTTTTAATTCTACAAATACATATATAAAATGATATGTTTCCAGTCCATCTTAGTCATCAACACAACACTAAGAAAAATAATCAGTCTGTACTCTCTCAACCATAAAAAAATTTATAGCTAGGGGAACTAGAAGCCTGACACATTTGGCAATTAATACGCAGAGACATTAATTCAAAACTCATTCAATCTTTCTCCCATTACTACTATGAAAAGGTAATTTATGTAGGTTTGGACAATATACTCCAAACATAATATGAACGTGAGAAATACCACTAGCATCCAGACTCAGTAAACTCTGTTCTTATTTATTGCAAATTTATTTTGCTTGCAATTTTATTTTCTTTTTTCTAATAGTGCTTCGTTTCTTCTTCACTGAGTGCCCATCAACTCTCTATATTCCACAAAGTGATGTCAGACAAACTAAACATGCAGAAGCATCACCATCCTACTCACGGTGGTGCAGGTCGAGGGCAATCTGAAGTTTCCTTCAGCTGAGATACTCATGAGTTCCCTCTTCTCTTGTGCAAGCCTCCTCTGCACAGTGTTGCAGTTTGACGTGCGTAGATGGGTGAGAGAGATGCTGCATGCACGTGGAGTCATTTCTACTTGCATGTTGCTAGCACCCACAGAAATCCCCTGCAGCCCCTCTGAGCTCTCTCATCTTGCTGCTTAACCTACTACTCCTTCACAAATACCCACTACAAGTACCTGGTTCTACCTATTGTCACCTTAAGACAACTGAGAACTCTCTACGTCCTGAAAAACAGAACTAAGGCACATTTGAGAAGACAAGACGGCTTCATGCAATAACAATCTATATTCTATAACTACCTATATTATACAATGCAAGCAATCGCAGAATTCTCCCCCAGCTGTGTAGTCATGTGTGCTTTCACCAGAAAGTTCAGAGAAAGCTGTCGAGGAGCTAAGAGCCACAGCTTCTACTAAGATGGGGTAAAAAATGAGGTAAAAATGACTATGGGTTCTGGGATGGGCTTGGTAGAAAACCTGGGAGCTGCTGAACTCTGGAGAAAGGCCCAAGATGAACTGTAAGTTTTCCAAAAATGCCACTGCAGTTCAAGGTGAGAAGATACTTTTGAACTGTGCAGTGTATAGGCTCTTTTTCAGAGCAGGTGTGAAAGACACCTGTTCACAGCCAAATCAAGATGTATTTCTTACAGGAAAAAAATAAGAATTACTTAGACTCAGCATGCTGCGGGCTGTGTAAAAGCCCTTCATTATTTCTTCAGCATGGATATCCAGACAAGGAACATACATTTTGCTAGATTTCATGGATATAAATATAGTGTGTATTTAGACTTACTACAAAAAGTTCCTCATGTATCATTACTAATATATAATTGTAGGATCCCATACATACATTTTTAGTTGTTTTAGGAAAGAAGTCTAAGTGCTTCTGGAATTGTATCTTTACCAAGAACACTTTTTCACTCTGGTCCTGTAGGGAGAGCAAAAGCAAATTTTCATCTGTCATATTTAAACAATGAGTAAAATACTGTGAAGGCCGTAAGCACGAATTTGTAAAGTAAGTCATTTAGCCGCAAATCTACTATGTAAAATAACATTTAATCTTTCTGAAGACTGAGACTGCTGCAGTTGTGTGAGAGAACCTGTTTTGTATATTTCTGAAAGCATTTCAAATTGATCGCTGAGGAAACTTGAAGACAAGAATCCGCAGCTAAACTATGTACTAAGAAAACTGTCACAAGGAACAGTAGCATAGAAACATTTTCTAGAATCTGGATACACGCCTACACTCTCTTGTGCCAAAGAAAAAACAGCAGTAAATACATATAGGATATCCTCAATCAAAATGTACAAAGGACAAGGAAAGTTAGAGAACAAGATCAAAAGTTGAATCTGCAAAGTTATTTAGGTCTCTAATCTTGGACCTCCAACATGTTCTTGTAGGCTTTAGATAGTCAAACAACTTGTGGATTTGAACTTGGGTTTTGCTCAGAGTCTCTGTGAAATAATGTTGAGATAACAGTTTCATACGAACCCTTGGTGTGAGGCGTGACTGCATCACTGTCATCTGTTAATTCATTCACGGTTCTAACCTGTCTTCTGGAAGCTTAATTCTCTCAATATTCCCCAAAATGCACTGGACCAAGTGTTCTTTGTCCATGGAAAGTTGGTGGTTAATTGTTTTTGTTTTATTTTAGCCTATGGATTTAGAGACCAAAACTGTGCCTTTTAACACCTGTGTAACTGTGACTGTGAAATGCCTGTCAGTGAGAGCCAGAAACAGAGCCAGAACCATGTGTGATGGTCTAGGCTGGCACAGCCCTATTCCCACCAGGAAAGCATCTCTCCAGTCTGCTGTGTTTCTCCCTCTGTTATCTCCAGGGCAGTCGTAGCTCAGGCATGCCTGTTCAATAACAGATGGAAACAAAGGTGAAAAGGAGGGTAAAGAGTCAAAAGAACTTAGAAAACTTTTTATCTGACACAGGATTGTGCTGCTAAGATTAAGAGACAACATAATCTGAATAACAGAACCTGAGCAGCATCCCTGCCTGAAGGGGAGTTCGCTCCATCTCCCTCTCCGACATGTATAATGCATGTCTGGTGATATTTGAATTTGAATTTGTCGTTTCCTCTCCCTTGTACTTCACTGACAGAGCAAGCAGTAATTATGAATATTATGCCATGTAACTAACCATGTCAACTCTTTAATAGCTTAACATCTGTTAGATGCACCAACATCATGTAGGATGTTCTGTGGGATGTAGTGATGAATTTAAAATTTGTGTGCCAAGGGCTTGGGCAACTCTGAAAAGTTTGCTTATGCCCTAATATCATGACTTACTCCTCTATATTACTATATTACCTATACCAGTTGGGAGTATTAATAGGTCATATACAATGGTCATGCTGCCATTTCTGTGGCAATCTTTTGCTGAAGAAAGTGCAACATGAGCTACCTCCTACCTAAGTCTCAGACAGAAAGACCTGCTTCAGTACGTCAGTACGTAGGTACCATCCATGGAATAACCATGATTATTTCAGTGAAGCAGATTTAGTAAGAGCAGATAAGTTTACTTAGAAACTGTTCTTTTGACTACATGATGCTTAACCTTTTGAGAAGCTGCTCCAATATTTGTGCAAGTACCAGAAGCGGCTTACAAAATCAATGGTTGTGTTTTCAAATCTTGTGTTCAAACTGACAAGTTTGTCAAACATATAGTCCAGAAGCCAAATAGATTTGCTCTGTGAGCCAGATAACCTCTTGAAGCCTTTCTCTAGTATTTTTTAAATCCTGCGCTCTTATAAACTGTTCTGTGTTATGCAAAGTCTGAGCCTATGCTCAGAGCATAGGCTCAATGAGCCTATGATGTCCACACAGGATGATGCTGGATTTACTGCAGTAGGTAAGTAGAGGGTTGAATCTGGAATTTTGAATGATAGGAGGATTTAGATGCCTGAATGCCTTGGGAGGTCTGTGCTGAGTCCTTTGAGTTAAACTATAGATGTTATTGCCACAAGACTGTCACGTATAAACACAGGATCTAACTCCAAATGTCAACTCCTGCTGTTGATTTTTCAAGACTTCACTCATTGATTATATTTATTCTCCACTAGCCCTGCATCTGCTCAGTCACAACAATGAATCCAGTGCAGCCTGGAAAAGGGTTGAATAAGGAGAGAGAGTGTTTTGTAGTTGTCACTATCTTTACAGGAGACAAAACAGAGTTTTTCTTCCCCTTTTCAGATTATGTGGATTTAACAGTTGCCATGATAGTTAATAACACTTATCAACGAGCCTATAGCATCAGATTTTTTTGCACTCATGTTACACAGGTATGCTTTTCTTGGTGGTTTGATGGGCTGGAAGCAGCATGTCCCCACTTTGCTTTACCCCTGCAACTTTTGGCAGCTGGCTCACACAGCCGTGCCTTCGACCTGCCATCATACACTGCTTCCCTGTCCTCTCCTTTGCCTCTCTGCCCTCTTGTAACAACATTAATCTGGTTCTCCTGCCATTAATTTGTATTTAGTTTTGCATAACTTGCATAGCTGTTAAAAAATTAACACACATGCTTAAGCACAGTGGGGTGATCGAACCCAGAAACTGTTTCCTACTAGGAGCAAAAATTCTTCTGTTCCCTTCTTCACAATTTCATTATTTTCATGTCTGTGTTCCTAGTGAAGAATGTATATATAGAGATGAAGGACTTTAAATATGGCAGCACTTGGCCTCAAATCCTGATTTATGGTGTTTTTTTCTAAGGAAACATTGTCTTTCAAAGGACAGATCTATACGTTACAAAAAAAGTAGAATATACTCATACCAGATCTAACATGAGCCATGTGTGCAACCATCCAGTGCAAGACAGGACAATGAGCAATCTCAATGACAATGTTATCTCAATCCAAGATATAAAGTCATTGTTTCTGACTACCACAATGACTCGACTGACAAACCCTGGTTTTCCATGGAGAAAGTTAATTTGGTATAGAACCACACAGGTGTGGCTACAACACTTTGGGAACCAATCACAACTGTTGGCTGTGTTTTGAAGGGTTGGAATTGGGAGTTTTTATTTCCATCCATTTTAAAGAGTTTTACAGCACATAAATAAATGAATAATTCCAAAGGGGACCAGAAGGGAGATTGACAGATAAATACCGTGGTAATTTTTAAGCAGTCATGTGATGCAGTGCCATACCTCAACCAGGCACATATCACCAAGATTAGCTAGAGCAAATCAATAAAACCTTACTGATGGAAGCTATATGGCTCTGTAGTTCTAGGAGGTTTGTCATTATTTTTAGTTTACTGCTTTATAGATGATTTTTCTGTTCATGAGGAGCAGGTGCTGGTGGGGGGGAGAGTCAAGCAGGGGAAAGTTTATCTTACCTTCTCATCTCTTAGGAGTTAGAGGTTTGATCTGAGGCAATGACTTCTCCTCCTGTAGTCAGATTAGCAACCTCTGAAGAGCTTTTGATGACACCTACTGCAGGCCTCAACTTTAGAGTGAGGTGAGGCATCCTTTGATGGTGCCTGCTCTCCACTGGTTATAAAAGAAACCTGGGAAAGTAACTTCAGTTTGAATGACTCCCTTTAGAACAGCACACATTAGGCGGGAGCAAGAGAACTCAGGGTGTTCTCCAGCCCTGGCTGCACAGGCACAGAGTTCCAGCTGCTCCTGCTGGAAGCTCTGGGCTATGGACCCACATTCAACCCCATTTCTCAGGGGACTGGCTTTAGACAGAGCCCGCTGGCTTGCTGATTATAATACAGGTGCAGCAATGGGTTCACAGGCCCACATCACCCCCCTTCCTGCAGATAAAGCTGCAGAGATTGTTTGTGTTAGTAGGGTTTTAAATTGCATCAGGAGGCACAAAAGGTGTCTGAGAACTGGAGACAGAGACATGAAAGAATAATGCAAATATGGTACTGTAATGATTGAATTTTACTCTTCTCTCAGTGACCTTAACTCTTCGGATGAAACAACAAAGAATGGGAGCGATCCTATATATTATACCTCAGTCTGCAGGGGCTTTGTGACTCTCTCACTTTAAGCCATGGCCCTAAACATGGTTTTGATTTACATTATGGAGATCTGTAGAGAATGCCTTTCTCATTTTGATCATGATGGTTCAATCAGATTTAGCTGCTACGCAGCGGATGCTTGCAGTGTTTGTATTTCTTTGCACTGGCACATCTAACTTAAACAAAAGTAACTCCACATGGTGCAAGGCTATTTCTAAAGGGAGACTGTAATGGAGGGAAAAGTATTTCTGTGGTTTCCACAGAATAAGGTGTTTGTGCTAGAGACATCTGGAAATGTGTGTCTTACCGTACATCCGATTTCTAGGATCGGAAAGAGATATGGCTTACTGATTAATGGGAAAATGAGACACTAATTCAATTTTTGAAGAATAGATGTTCAGGGATTTTTAGACTGCATTACTATAATCATCTGTTTCCTTTTGTGTCCTACAATAAAAATCTTGCCAGATACTTTAGCATGATGTATTTTGTCTGGGATGTTATCTCATCTGATGTCTTGAAGCTGAAGTCATTTATTTAGAAACTGGGAATCAGTATCAAGCTAATCTCATTTCCTCAATCCACTGCCCACTGATGCAGCCATGTTATATGGATCTAAAAGCTCTGCAGGTAATGTATATGCAGGACACATTAGTGATGCTGAACAAATTGATGTGAACCGTAATTCTACATGTCAAATAGCACTCAACAAATAAGAATTTGCAATAAATATGTCAATTTCCATAATTCTCTAATATTAAAGAGTCATTTAAACATGTATCCCAGGACAGCACTTTCATGTTTTATCAAGTACACTTGTTTGTGCTTGGAGTGTGATTTTTCATACTTTCCAGAAGAGTTTTTCCTTTTCTTCTCAAACAGAAATGACAGGGATATAGATAAGGTAGAAAAACATAATTAAGGACTGTGGTAAAAGCCATATGATATTTAGTAAGTGTCTCTGTTTTTTCTGTCTATCCAAGATTCTATTTTCCATAAATTATCTGATAAAATATTTCTGTTGCTTTCCACAGAACAGTATAATAAAACAAAAAAATTTTAAAAGCCTGCTTTAAGGCTTTCCAGGCAGTTAGCCTTGTCCCCATGTGTTACGCTGACAAACAACATGTGACAACTTTGCTTAAATTAAATTCTTCACTGTGATATAAAAACATGAATCAATCAAAACAGAGGTGATGGGGAACATTATTATGCTGGATGTAGTAAGAAAAAAAAAGGAAAAGGCCCTATGTGAAAGAGAAAGGAATTTGTTCCACAGTGACAGGATGAAAAGCAGGTTTGAAAGCTGAGCTTGTGATAACAGAGAGCTTCCCCGAGCTTTTTTGCAGTTATCCAAGGACATGCAGAATTGTCACTGTTGAGTGTCTGAGCATTGTGTATGACTGCAGTTGTCATGGGCCTCAATTTTCTTTCTTTCTTTCTATGTTGTTATTCTTATAGCCAGCAGGAGAATTGCGCTACATGTGTAGCTACAGAGAAAGTCAATTTCTGCCCAAACTCTGTCACTCTGGTTTGACTGGTGGATAGAAAGGGCTGTTATCTGCACAGAATTTTCCTGGGAGGGAGGAGAATGAGATAGTTCTAGGCACAATTTTTATAAAGTTTTGGGAAGCCTGACCCAAACCTAAATTTGTGAAATTGTGGTAAAGTGGTTCACTTTATGAAAAAAAAAAAATAATAAAAAAATCACAGTTTCTATTCAAACATGGTATTTGCCAGCGTAGTGAAAAAAACAGTCCATCTAAGACTATGGTTATACTGATTTTTATGGAAAAGGTTAGCCCATGAACAAAGCATGTCTCTATTAAGTCAAATGAAATTTAAATTCATATTAATTTTTTGGAGGACTGACTAGCTTCATTCTGCTTTCCAGTTTCTGCTAGGATTTCTAGGAACTCTCTTTAAGGCACCTATACAGTGCTGGAGTCAGGATGTCTGACTGGGTAACATGGAGAATGTGGAATAACTTGCTTTGCTGAGTTAGATATATCCTGCCTGTTCTGTGTGTGTCTGGTCACTTCTGGGGATTTCTCTTGCCATATTTGTCCAGTCTGCCCTTGAGCCCCTGTAAACTTTGATCATCTTTTGACAGAGTGATTCTTTCCTCTCCTGTTTCTTGATTACTCTTTTCACTGATCCTAACGTGGTGCGATGTTCCCTAGTTCTTGAATTGGTTATTCTTGCTTTATTTTTGGTGTCATATGTCCAAAAGAGAGGATGACATTCCAGAGAGCTCCACACTGGCAGCAAGCCTTGCTTCAGTGAGCTCATGGTTATCCCCACCCTGGGCGTATGTGGGGTGGGAGAAGAGGGCAGGGAGAGGGTGGGAATGTTCCAGACATTTACACGGATGTGGAATGTGTCTCCTTGGTCACACACTGCCACAGCCCTCTTGTGTCCCTCGGCAGTGCTCAGCCCTACAAACGACTCTGCAGGCATTACATCTGGAAGATCAAGTCTGTTGATCACCATCTCTGCTTTTGGAGACGATGCAACAAAAATTTAGGGGTGTTACTTCAGTTCAGAAAAGAATGCCTAGGTTGACTGCCAAGTTGACAAAAAGTAACACAAATCAATTTTTAGCTTGTTTTCATTTCCCTTTTCTATGATATTTTATTTGTTTTTAACTTGCCAATCTTTCTTACGCGTTTGCCTGGTGATCTTTCCTGTTATTTTAGCTTTTGACTCCTTTTGCTTTGGTCGTTCTCCTCAGGTGGAACCAATCATTCCATAAAGCACATTGTCTTCCCCACTTTTTTACAATATTTCCTTTTATTTCTTCATTTCCACTAAGGAATTATGATTAACCATTCAAGTAGTGACTATACGATATGGAACTCCACTTATAAATCAGAGCCAAGAGTGCTTTTATTGCTGCAGACATTGATGTTGAAGGATGGCATCTGGAGGGTAGCAGGGTAATAGCATCCTTATATCGTGTGCAGCCATTTAAAGGATCTGCTCTGCTAATAACTTTTGTGTCACTCACTCAGTGCTACTAAAATATAAAGCTCCCGTGCAAAAAATAACTGCAATGGTCAGAGCCTGCACGAGGTGGCAGTACTGGTATCACATTGCTTTTCTTTTTTGGGGGCTTGCTGGTTTCCAGAAAATCTCCCTGTAAATGAATTGATTCATGTCAGAAGTGGGCAAGCTTGCAAACAAGTCCATCTGGTAAGCAGCTTACTACATTTCTATATAAATAAAGAAGATCATCCAACTCTTTCAGGGTCACTCCGCCCCTCGGATCACGAGAAAGTCTGTTTTCAATGCAGAAAAATTCAGACACAACGCTCCAAACGCATAACTGAGCACATCCTGCCTGGTTAGATGATGATAGGCAACTGCAGTGCCTGACAGCTTGGGGCAGAGTGAGTCAAGCCTTGTAGAAAACCAAGCACGGATTTGCTGGGCAATCTTTTCAGCTTCATGGACAAGGGGGTGAAATGTACTTCTGTTAGGCTGAGTCCCAGAGAATAGGGCCTTAGGATAGGAATTAACTGGGTTTTAAGTCATCTACCACCAAAAGAAAAAGTACTTTCATCTCATGTAGGACCCTATTTTCATGAAATGCTTTAGCTTTGTGGATAAAAATCTCTACATCAGAATCAGATACTCTTATTGCAATCAATAAAGTCAGTGGACAAAAATGAAACAAATGGTCTGGTGCATTTTCTTCTCCTTCTGTTTTCTGAGATTTTTATGCCAAATTGCTTTTTTCAGATGAGATTTTTTATTGCTACTTTTTAAACAAATGAACCAACCCGGGAGACTGAGGCCTGTGTTCCACCTAAAAATATCTTAAGTGTTTTGCAACGAGCAGCAAGAAGTCCCCTGAATTTTTCACCCTTGTTTTACTCTCTTTCTGTGAAAAAAAAAAAAAAAATTAAAAATATGAATTCCCAGGCAGATCACTCAAAGACTTTCTTTCCTATTCCTCTCACTATGCTGGCAGGATATGGTTTGGAAGACAGGAGGAGGTCTGGGCATATGAGAGTGGAAGTGGGTGGAACATGTCACCTGATGGAGAGATGTGAGGTGGGCCATCCTTAGCAGCTCTGAAAATCAGTGAGCCCCTGGCTGTGTGAGCCCCAGCTTCAAAGTGCAGTGGGCCAGGAGATCATGTCCACTGTGTCAATCCAGAGGGAAGCTCCAGGACTGTGCTGTGTGTGAGGCACAGACCGACCTGCAGGGCATGTGGAATGGAACTCAACCATCTAAGTTTTACTAATCTACCCTGGGACTGAGCCTATCCCATCCACTTGATTTCCTTTAGCAGCCCTCCTACTGCTCCATCCTCTCTGCTCTTCCCTGGCTATTCCAGGTTGGAGAAGGACATTGCTATGGAGGACAGATGATGTTGTGAAGTATTCAACTCAGGTCATTGTTGACAGACACTTGGCTACCCTGAGAATTAACAACAGGAAAGCCCAGCAGCTGGTAACTCACCAAAACCCCTTCCCAGGGCTGAGGTTCTGCAGCTGCAAACTAAGTCAGCCAGCAGGAGTATGGTTCCCAGAGGAGATGCTTGGGAACAAGACTACGAGGAGGGACGTGCAGATGGGTCAGGGATAGTGCTGAGGCTCTCTAATTTGAGGATATGGTGCATTCTCTTGGATGCTTGTGCTTTCCACCTCTTGAAAGCGCTCCAAGGTTTTGTGCTGCTTTTCATATGTCTGAGCAGCTTTAGGGAAGAGGCAGATAAATATAAAGAGACCGCAGAAAAAAAGCCCCAAACTTTTGGGGCTATTTGCTATCTGAACTTCCACTGAAGTCAGTGAGACATAATCCTTTACAAACCTTTCATATTTTGGGCATGAGAATCTTTACACGGAATTATTATTTTGCTAGAAGTAGAATCCAAACCTAAAAAAGTAGCTTTCATAACTTTTTTTGAAAGATGGAAAGAAAAATAATAATTTTTAAATAATTAGGTGTGATTAGGCTTCTCATTGGGTGCAGAGAAAACAAACAAAGCAGTGAAAGAGACGCAAGTTGATGTTCTGCAACTCACCAGAGGAGAGGGAGATCACCAGCCTTGGCAAGGGCAGGTATCCACGCTTTCACTTCAACACCTGCCACCTTACTAGAGAGGTTCTTACAAGTCCTGTCAAACTAAAAGGCAAGGAACAAATAAAGAGTGAGACCCTTTCCTGCCCCTCTTCTATTTTTTCCTTCTAAAACAAGGCCTGTTTCTTGTTCAAAGTAACCTGAATGCTTTAAAATCTGTGCTCTAAATTATGACCTGAATTCACTGGATCATAAGGCCATTCTCTGTTATAAATGAAAAATGACCAGAAAACTGGACTGGCAGACACGGAGCAGACACTATTCTCCCTTATAAAGCGTTTTTGCGGGATCTGTAAGTACGGCATATGTTGTGTTAGATAGTTTGCAGTCCCAAAGCCCTTTGCTAACCTGGGTTTCAATCAGTCCTTGTCTGCAGCACTTGGCACCGAGGCCCTGGCTGAGTGGTAAAACAAGATTATGTCACCCTCCCTCACATCTGCTCCTCTTCTTGGAGAATATCTAAATTCAGAGTGATTCATCTGAAAAATTGTGGTTTTCTGAGGAATGGTGCACTCAGAAAAAATGCTGAAAGAACTGGTTAAATGGCTTTTAATCACTTTCCCCTTGTGCTTTGGTGGTCACTTGCAAGGGGAAATGGCTCCGGAAAAAAATTCTTTGCTCTGGGGGTTGCAAGGTAATGGAAAAGGTTGCCCAGAGCTGTGGATTTCCCATCCCTGAAGGTGTTCAAGGCCAGGCTGGATGGGGCTCTGAGCAACCTGGTCTAGTAGAAGATGTCACTGCTCATGAGAGCGGGGGTGGGAATAAATGGTGTTCAAGGTCCCCTTCCAACCCAAACCATTCTATGATTCTATGATTCTCTTATTCTTTTATCCAACCAAAGAAGGGCAATAACTTGTTTGTTTTGGTTTTTTTTTTTTTTTAATATAACAATTATAAAAAAGCTGAAATAGCAGGCAAAAAAAGGGATAATGCATTATTCATGCTCTTATTTAATCTTTTATTTTTTGCTGAGATGTTGAGGTGATCCAGTATATCAAGAAAGCTGTTTCCAGTCTGCTTTTACAGTAGAAGATTTCATTGGGCTTGCAGTTACCAGAATTCAAAGGATTTCAGCCTGCAGCTAAGAGAGTGGCTGGGAAACAGGAACTACTAATCCGTTGTTCGCTCTGGAAAATCTCTCCCACCTTAGAGCAGGCACTTTGGATAGCTGGTGTGGGTGGATACTCTCCTCACTCAGATTATCTCATCCCTAGTTCTCATCTCTGTGATGCCAAACTATAGAGTTGACAAACAGTAAATGAAAACATCCTGCTTTGTTAAATTAATGCTCATGTGTTGCTGCATGTGCTGCTTACCCCCAGGTGTCACTGAGATCATGGCTGGTCTCCTGGTGGAAAATTTGGGCAGGGTTCCAGCTGTGACTCTGATGCTGACATTAGCCTTGTAAAGCTCTTGACAGGCACACAGTGTTTCTCCTCAGTCTGTCACCTTGAAAAATACAGCATGTTAGAGCTCCTTTTATTTCCCCTGAAAAACTATTCATTCTTAATTGTGTCTATGTCCTTATAAAGACCTTTTCAAAGCATTAGCACACACAAATCAGGATAAATATGAGAACTGACGAACCACTTTGTCCTTAGGGCAGTGTAAAAGGAAGCATCTCTTCAAGATGGTAAATTCAAGCCTGTAAAAATGCTTGACAAAGTCTACTAGCAAGTGCAAAATGTACATTACTGAATCATGAAATCAGATTCATCTTAGTCACGTGGAGAATCTTTTTAAGTTTGCTTTTTAGATAAAGTAGTGATGGCAGCTCTTTTTACATGAAAGCGGGAAAATTATTATGTACAGAAAGGAAATTTCTTATTCCCTGAGCCTGACAGTGAGACCTATTGCAGAGATACAACAGAGAGATTGTAGCAATAGGAATTCCTGCCTCCCAATACAGGTGTGTTGTGCAGCCACTGTGGTCAGTCCAGCCTCTGGTGCATTGGGGATTGCTTCCTCCTGGAACAGCTGCCAAAGTGGCCCCTGTATTTTCCCGTTATGTAGGGACAGCATATCCCTGAACTATGTTAAAGCGTTAAGCACACAAAATGCTAAGTGGTAAATTTGATAAATAGTTTGAATGGACCAATTTCAGCTGAATTTCCCTTATTTTTAAAGAGAGCTTTCTGAGGTTGAGAAGGAATTGAATAGAATAAAATATTCAATACAAAAATGTCAACAACTTTATAGACGGCCATAAACAAAGTGTTGAGAAAACACTTCATTTTCTCTCAGAAATGAAAGTGGTTCTTTTCTCTGAGGCATAGTAGAAGTACTCAGGTGTGAAAGAAGTAGTAATCCAGAACAGGGCAATAGCGGGATAAATTTAGCTGTGACAAGATGATTGCCTTTTGCCTGCATGTTGCAATAGGTAAACATAAATCAGTCAAGGCATACAACTGGTCGATCACTGAAAAACATGTAAAAATGCCTAAAATTGCTTTTCCACTTACAGCTGCAGCAGGTACAATTTTTGCAGAGCTGAAGTGATGTACACTCCACTATGTGCTTTCAATGCCATGAGCTGGGCAAACAACTACAACTTTTTCCAAGTTAAATTTATGAGAGAATTCATACATCTGCATAAACAGCTGGGGTTCTGTTTGAGGTTAGGACTGAAATGAAAATGTTGCTGTTTTCATATAGGTGTCAATGTGTGTGCTGGCTGCCAAAGCTTCCTTACCAGTCAATGGCAATTTAGCCAGGACAGTCAGTGGAGGTTCAAGAGCTCTTTAGGTGAACAAATGGTGCTCGCTCTGAGCAGCTTTGGAGAAGGCATTGGCTGGAACCTGCTTATAGTTGTCTATACACATGCATGTCATACAATTTGGAATTTGTCAAAATCATCGTCCATAACCTCCAGAAGGATCAATTCAGAAATGAATCTCCCAGATTCTGTCACATCTGCTAGACCTGTGTGGCCCCCTTCGAGAGCAGAGGTTACCTCAGGTCACAGTGGACAGCTGTGTTCAGGCACCTGTCTTAACTCCAGTGGCCACAACAGGAACTTAGCAGTGCACCTCACATTGTATGCGTGACTGTGCATGTCCCTTCACACACGGGCATCTGTGCACCTAACATAAAGTGTAGATGTGTATAAAGGCATGTACAGTTGTAATTGTAGAGATAGATACAGGTGGAGGTGTCTGTGTATCTACAGAGGCTTTTCTCTGTATCTCATTTGATCATATACATTTATACAAACCTGGAGGTGCTGGTATGTGCACCTATATGGGGCTATATTTAGGTGTACATACAGTGTACATGTACTGGTTTGCCTCTACATGCGCTGCTTGAATTTTGCTTCTTGATCCAGAGCAGATGCTGAACCTAAAAAGCTGTTTTCTTTTGCTGTCATGAAAGTACAATTTCCCAAATGAAACCAATGGTACACAGAAAAAATCCCATCTAATACCCCCTTTTCTCACTTGGTAGCAGTGGGGCTGCCTAAAGAGCAAGAAGTTGTGGCTTAACAGTAAAGAGATTTTGAGATGAACTACTTTGAGGTCAGTTCTGAAGCTGTGATACTGGATTGTATCAATTCATATTTTTGAAACTGGCAGCCCAGTTCCCTGTTGCTCAGTGCCTTATAGATCCATCAGGCTTCTTTCCTCAGAAAGACTCCTGGGAATACATTCCACTTCCAGTATTANAAGCTGTTTTCTTTTGCTGTCATGAAAGTACAATTTCCCAAATGAAACCAATGGTACACAGAAAAAATCCCATCTAATACCCCCTTTTCTCACTTGGTAGCAGTGGGGCTGCCTAAAGAGCAAGAAGTTGTGGCTTAACAGTAAAGAGATTTTGAGATGAACTACTTTGATGTCAGTTCTGAAGCTGTGATACTGGATTGTATCAATTCATATTTTTGAAACTGGCAGCCCAGTTCCCTGTTGCTCAGTGCCTTATAGATCCATCAGGCTTCTTTCCTCACTCTCCATGTTAGTATGTTAGATGTGCAGCATGCGTGGGCAGTCCAGTGGGACTGTTTATGTTACTTTACAATATCAGTTCATTTCTGCTGCCATGACAAAANTTTTTTTTTTAATTTTCACAATTTACATATATAAACATATCAATATCTCTTGTAACTATTTCCTCATTCAAGTACTCCTCCCCTGTCAGCCAAGAGTTTATTCGTGTCCTAATGATCTCCTCTGGTTCCAGTGTGAATAAATGAGGAATGCCACTTACTCCTTCAGGAGCACTAACTTTGGCAGTTATGTTTACTTTCAGTAATGAGCTTTAATTACTTTAGCAATTACAAGTATTTGACTGAATTTCCACTGACTGCACACAACATCTGTACTGGTGGGACTGTACATGCTCTCTGATCTCTGCCCAGGGCTCCCTAGAACACGGTACCAGCTGCATTCCATTAGTCTCCAGAGCAGTTGGCAAGCAGAAGCCCTCCAGATTTACGTCAGCAGATTTAAGCTAGTACCTCTCACCTTTCATGTCAAGTAGAGACTGAAACATCCTGGATACTGCCTTGTTTCTCAAGTGAGATAATGTTTAAATCATGCGATGCAAACACTCTGTTCACTAAATTGTTTCCTCTGCCTTTGTGTGAAGGACTGCCGATGCTGCTTTCCGAGCAGAGGTCTCTGGAATGATGTTTACTGATACTTCTGGGTACAGCGTGTCAAATGGCCTTTCTACAAGTGTTTGCCCCATAAAACGTGTGCTACAGACAGAACCTTGTCAGAGATCTATTTTCTTATTGAGTTACATACGGCTGTTGATACCTCAGGAATTAGGAAGTTAAAGTTTATCGTTAGATTTGGTTATGTTGTCTTCTTAAAGATGCTACTTAAAACTGTGACAGGAGATGCTTAAAGACCTCTTCCCCCCGCCATGTTATTTGCAACCATTTTCTTCTAGTGTACATGAACTAGATAGAAGGATGGTTATATTTAAAAGGCATGCACTCAAATGTTAGGGAGTGCCAGAACTAAAGCTGCATGTTTAGCTTTGTGGCTCTGGAGATATTTTCCTCCCTTACTCTCCAGCTGGACAGTCTGTGACTGTCCTCTGTGATCACTGGTCTTCTACAGCCTGAACCACAGCTCTTGGATCATCTCCTTCAGCGTGTCTGGGAAGCACTGAACCCATGGGTGTGGCAGCAGGGCCCCTGCCTGTGCTTGCATGCCATGCTCCCAGACAGTCCTCGCGAGACTAAGGAGCAATTGTAAAGCACTCCTACCTAGTCACGAGCTGGGAGTGCTGGTTATGATCTCTGCAGGTGTGTGGCTTGCTCTGCTAGGTTACCCTAGCTCTGTGTAGTCCTTGGTGGAGACAGACTCTTTTAGAAGGAATGTCTGGGATAAAGTTATAGGCGTGCCAGGACGATACATGAACAGCTTTCAGATCTTCAGGAGCAGCACTGCTTCCTGCAGCACATCACAGTGTTGTGTGCTCTGTGCAGCTGAGCTACCTCTGCCTGAACCAGTTTGGGTAATGAGAACAGTCTTTAGGGAAAGTCAGATAAACTGGTCCTTTTGCAGAGAAGACTCCTTTCAAAGGGAAAGGGACAGGAATGAACCCTGGGAAGGAGCAAGGAAAGCAGAATTGTGTTGTAGCATCTATTACAGAGTCCAGAGAACGAATAACTCCTGGCTACCCTGTCATCTCCAACAGTTAAAAAATTACCAAATCCCAAAAATCCCTTCAAGGTGATTAATGATTAAGTGGAAGAATAACCAGACTGACTATAACTGTGTCTCTCCTCCCCTTCCCCACTCTCTGCACATAACCATGCAGTTCTAGGTGAATGCCAGGAGGACCAGGTGTCCTCCCTTTCCCTCCTGCCATTACCGTGAAGTTTCAGGATGCCTTTCAGTGGTCTCCTGGAGCTTTGCAGCTGTGCATTATGGCTTGTGAAGGGAATTGGCTACATAACACACTGTGGCTCCTCAAACAGTAATTACTTCAATGGATTATTAGCACAAAGGAAAATTTCTCAGGTGAATGAGGACGGCACAAACATGCAGGTTATATTTCTGCAGACTATAAATAGAGGCCAATCATTCATGCAACATAAGTCTTTTCTCCCCTGCTTTCTGAAGAAAACTCATGGGGAGGGAGAATAGTTTGTGCTCATAAATATAATTGCACAGAAAAATTAATGAGCTGTGGAAACTACCAGAGAGATACTCAAAGAAAGATTTTTCAGAGAAGGATTCACATGTATTTTTGCTACTATAAACAAGTAGTTTAAGATTTTTGGTGGCTGAAGCAAAAAAAAGTGAGAAAATCGTCTGCTAAGACTGACCAGCATGTACATAATTTTAAAAAAAAGAAAACAAATCCCAGCCCAAAACAGCTGATCATGCCTTCTTTTTTACTATTACACATATGAAAGGAATATCCTGAGTTCAATTAACAAAGCTGCTGGAGGGAGTCATGTAGCCTCCTCCACACTTCTTGGAAATCTCATCCATGATGAGAGGGAGCTGGATCCCCAATCAGGTCGTCTACTCTTTTGCCTGAGGCTGTGATTTGACATGACAGTGGGTTTGGTGACAATAGCACACGTTCCCACCCCTTTGACTGCTCCAGCAGTTGATCCATGACAATTTGTACAGCCACACTGTTACTAGAATCAAGAACGGCTCTTGCAGAAAAATCACTTGGCAAAAAAAAAAATTGTACCTGATTGTTTTTTACCTTAGTACAAGTGGGTTTATTACTGTGGTTCATGGCACACCTGGATGAGAAGACTGCAAGAAAGACTGAACAGATTTAACTGGTAATTAACACTGTATTGCTTCAATTATGATCAAAAGTGCCTTTATGTGTATTGATTTATTATTTTCCACTCCAAGAGAAGTTTATGTGAATAGAAGTCGTGCACTGTTTGTCAGATAGAGCCTTATACTCACAGCAGGAGCAGTAATTGAAATAATGATTTCCTACTATCTTCATATTTACTTAGAGTTTCAGAAAAAATCTGCAGAAATGTGAGACATTACTGCCTAAAACTAGATATATTTATAAAAGGACAAGGGGGCTGAAATTTCGGAGGGATTTCTCCCAGAAGAGAAAAAAAGTGTAAGTGTGGCTATGATATTTAGCATGTCTTTAATTCTACAGATGTCCAAACCAGCACAGAAGTGCTTTCAAAATGTATATTTTTGTGTTTCCTCTCCTTTTTTCCAAATGGTCACAGATCACCAGAAGTCTTGAAACCATTTAAAATTAATCTCATGACTCCCAATATTTAAATATGAGTTCAAGACTTTCATCGATTGATTTGACATGACTTGGGAGGCCCACTTATATTAAACCAATGCCTAACATTTTTGCAATTGTAGTGGAACAGGAATCTGGAGAACAAAAGATGGGGGAGTTAGAAAAAAATATTGTTTGCTTTCTAATAGGTGGCCAAAGCTGGGCATACTCTCTGGAATTTGATATCTAAGTGGAAAAAGTATTAATAATCAATCTTAAAAAATAGCCCTGATATTAGATATTTTAATTTACAAGTTTCAATTACGTTTAAAAATTTGATTTTGTTCCAAGAAAGTTACAAATGCATATCCAGGGAAATTCATGCTGCCCATGGTTATGATTTTTCTGTAGAAGTAAAGGAGGATTTTAACAAGAATTAGTCAAGATCAGCAAGTTGCATGAAATTCTCTGAAATATTTTAACTCTTAGACTGTTATTTCATGTTTAGTTATCATTCAGTTGCATGGTTGGTACTCAAAGACAATATATAGAGATAACTGATCTTCCATATGCACCCTCTACAGTAACAGGATCTCTATACTGTGGGACAGTAAAAGGAGTGCACTCCTTTGTCTTATGCCAAAGACATCCAAATAAAATATCACTTTTTCTTTGTCTAATATCTTCTCCTACTTTATTTTTTACAGAGTAGGTTTTTTTATTTTCTTTTTTTTTCTTTTTTTTTTTTTCTTAACAGTATTCTCTACTCACGGTGATTTCACACTGCTTTATCTTCACTGACTTTGGAAGAATTGCATCTGAGTTACATGGGCGTGATTTACTGGGAATGAAGCCCATTATAGATAATTAACTGTAGTGCATTGTTATAACTCTTTTTATTTAAGAGAATTTTTTCCTCCCTTTCCCCAGGGTGTGTTCCATCTGCTCCAGGATAGGAGGTAGAAGGGGAAACTATTTATTTTTCAAGTTTTTAAAGGCACAGACACCATGAAGAAAGTTAGCTGGGTCCCACTGTTGTGAGACCTTTTTTTTCCTACACATTTCCCCCTGATACTGTCTGGATTGCTGATGCATAATTATTGTGGCCAAAGACAAAGTCATCCTGAAGATCAACAAGCCATTAGAAAGAGGCTGAGAACAGATTAGACACTTAACTGAGGCATGGACATCATTGCCCCAAATCCCTTCTGAGACTTCTGCAGGCAACCTGAATCCGTGTGCAACCTTTCTGCAGGCAGTGGTCATGAGACACCAGCTCAGTGTCCAAAGCCCATCCCTCCCTTTCCCTGGCGTGACAGATGCCCCAAGGCAGCTCCTCATGCCACGCAGCTGCCTTTTGCTGGGTTTGTCAGGGCACACCAACATTCCTCGATGCTGAGCTGCGTACCTCAGATATTTTCATGTTCACTCCCTTTGTTCACCTGCATCATGCATTTGTGTAAGAAAATGTCTTGAAAAGTATCTCAAAAGCTGGCTTGCACGGCTGGACTCATGTCTGACCTTCGGGACTTGGGTGCATTGTGGGAAGTGAGTGTGTGTTAAAGCTGCTCTCTCAGGGAGGGTGTTTGCTGACTTCAGAGGGCTTACCGAGAAAATTGCAAGGCTTTTGCCTTTGCCTTAATAACAAACATCAGCTTCTTTTTAAGTCTGTTGGTCTGAACAGAAAGAAAGGCAAGGCCCTGGAAGACAAAGCCCTGCAAGTTAATTTTGATACACTTTTCATACATCTGAAGCAGATATAAAACATTCCAAAATTTCTCCCGCGTGTTGGTTTCCTGTGGTTGATTTACAGGCTGTGACAGAAAATCCATTTCTGTTCCTGTAGATGCTAAATTCATTACCTTGCCACAGAATTCAGATTCTCCACTTCTCCTTGAACTTCAGCTTGTTACTATGGCAACCAGTGCCAGACAATATATTTTTTCTTCTCACTATTTTCCATTGGCTTGGTTGCATATTGCAGTAAAAATAGTATCCTTTTGCAATATTAATTTAAAAAAAAATCACTAAAAATCACTGGTTTTTATTAAAAAGTTTCCCCCTATACTGTGATTTTAACACATACATTATAGATGCAGAATAAGTCTGATTAATCACAATAAAATAAAAAAACTTTATAAATTAACAGGGCATATTTTCCTTACAGCTACACTCAAAAAGCTTTTTTTCCCCCCCTTTCTTCCTTCAAACCTTCTAAAAGATGGACATTTCAGGTTACAGTAGAATGTTTTTTGAAATGGATTGCATTTTTCTTCAATAAATAACTGGTCACCATTCCCTGTTTCAGATGTTGTCTCCTCTCTACAGTTGTCAGAAGTATTGAGGGATTAGCTTACCAGTAAAAGCCCATGCCATTTTGAGCTTGCCTCTCTCTGAAGTCTTGTTTAACTTCCAAATTGGTTTCTGAGGGGGGTGTCTGTTCTTTGCTGCAAGAAATCCAAGGAATGTCAGGAGGATGGAAATGAAATCAGTCAATCAATAGGTTGCCCTTGCTCTCCTGAATGAGATGGAAAGCTGATAAACTAAGGCAAGTATTAGATGATTAAACTGATTGGCAGTGCCCTGGCCAGAAACAGCAAAATGAATAGAAGGTATTCAGGAATTCCACGTTTCAAGAATAATGAGGTTGGGACTAATTTATTAGTAATGGCTGACATACATTAACTGAAAAGATGCTTATCCATACATATAATGCTTTCAGCCTTCCCTGACATACATTATTTATTTAAACCAACAGATTCCTAGCACATGAGTGCGCTGCATGAGCCTGAGACTTGTACAGGGAGTTACACTGCAAGATATCTACATAAGAGAAGTGTTTAAGTGGCAGAAGCTCTCAGTAAACAGGGTTTTCTGCTCTTCATGCAGAGCATGGAATTATGTTACTCTGCATCTACCTTTCTACACATCTTCCACGACTGTTTAATCTTTCAGCTGTTTTTACTGCACCCTTCTTACTGCAGTGCATAAGGGGGAGACAACTGCTAATAAATGGATTTTCTTGACAGCTCTCTGAGACGAAAGCATACTGATATCCAGCCTAGTGGATATGTCCTCTGAAAGCCTAAACTCTACAAGACATCCAGTCTGAGAAGCCCATGGACTAATTTACAGAGCTTTTAGATTTTTGTGTTGCACACCCAGGACACAGGCATTCCCTGACTGCAGTTACAGCTGCAGATTAACCCTTTAACATAGCTTAAGTAGCAGCACAGCCCTGATGACTCACAGAACATGACACACCATATGCGTTAACTCAGGTGGGAACCCTGTAGGAAAGTTGTACGATGATCATGAACTGAAAGTTCCTACTAAAATACCTTTAAAAAGTACTTAATTGACGTTAGTGTGTCCTGTTTTGTTCTTGGCGTTCCTAATTTTTGATTAATTATATATTAAGCCGTAATATTAGTTTAAGGCTTTGTTAATGGTGACCTCCTATTTTTTTCTTGCCCCCTCCTCCCCCCCGCCCTCCTCCCCGGCACTGTATTTAATCTCTGGTGAGGTCAGGATGAACACTGACAGCATAGAACAGACAAGATGGAATATTTCTCATCTACCACTTGACGTTCAAAGATTAGACCTCTAAAGCTGAAGCGTGCACATCCCTTGGCAGCAGGTGAGGAGAAATACTGTCCTCCAAGGTGCCTTACACCTGAGATCTGAAATAAGTTGAAGCAACAGTAAGGTCTTTACTTCACATTTATAATTTTGAGTTTACTGGGAACATCACTTTTTTTTTCTCCCCATGAGGCAGAAGGATGTTCTTCAGGGCAGATTTAGGACCTCACACATTTGGGCCCAGATTCTTTAATCTTGACCCTCTCTTACTTTTTATTACTCTATGCTGATACAAATATGTGACTGTGTCATTTTTGCACAGTCATTTGTGGGAATGTTTGCACATGAAATGAAAATTATAAGCTTTCCTGGAAAGAGACAGCTTCTAGACCTTTCAAGCACTTACATTTCACTAGCAGTTATATTGCTCATTTTTATTCAATAACTACCCTGAAATTAAATGTTCCAGAGTTTGACACTATACAAATAAATGCCACTGAGAGCAGTACATCTGGTTTCAATAACAACAGCAATAATTTCCAATATTTGTTTTCATAGCAAAGGACCAGAGTCCAACAGCATTACTGGTGAGAAGAGCACTGAAAGTGAGAAGGGCATATAATTTATTGCACATACAAAAACTATGTTAAAAGAACATTATTAAGGTTGTAAAGTCAAACACTTGAGACTTAGGAAATGCCAGAATTAAGGTGGTCTGTGCAACTTTAATTTGACCTCGTCACTGTGTGCCTCCAGATAGTCTTTAGTTACACGGATGTATGTGATTTCTCTCCAAGACACCCACCTCAGTCGGTGCACAGAGAGTGTAAGTTGCCCATTTAAGGAACAGCTATGCAATACTTATTTTCCTTCTCGTGTCTGGCATGTGATACTTTTGCTCTGCACCAAGCAAACCTTGCTCTGAAGGAAAAAGTTCATTTCCTCCCATACAGTTTTCTCTTTCTCATCACTGCTTTACTTTGTAGCACCGTTTTTGTAGAAATCTGTGTCTATGTTAATGAGTCTGTGTGGCAGAGAGGGGGCTGATGACCTAACGCTCACACTGTGGGGGATTTGTTACTTCTTGTCAGCATATTTTGAATACCTGTGAGCAGTTGAGGGACATTAGGTGGAGGCACCAGCAGAGCAACCTTCCAGTTTAATCTCACCCAAAGAAAACTGACCTGTGTGCTGCAGAAGAGTGCGGGAATGCAAACAAAAGCATGGTGAGTGGGAATGACTGGGAGATCCTCTTCAAAACCACACTGCAGCTCACACCTAGGAGGCTGTGTTAGGCACATCCTGTAAGAGGATCATCTGTTTTACAGATGGAGGAACCACATGCACAGAGGTTAAAACAAAAAGCATTAACTAATTTTGGGTGTGATTGTGAGATGACAGAAATTCAGTCCCTTCAGACTTACCACTTAGAGACTCCCTTCTCTGTCCCTTCTCTGACATTGCCTTGCTGCAGTCACAGACCTGTGGGCCTGATATTTTCCTGTCTTAGTATTTCATCCCTGTTTTGATTTAAGCTGACCCCTCACTGCACACTAAAATCGGTAAGTCACATAGCCTTCTTCTACATTAGAAAATTACACACAGGGCAAGGGTCATACTCAGCTTGCTTCCACACATCTTTATTTTCTCCCTCCCTCTCAGCAGTCCCAGAAAGCCTCATCCATATTGCTTACTGAGTACATACTCTTGCTCATGTTCTCCTCAAAGCTGTGACTGAGAGGTTATTCTTGTTGGGACTGTTTTCTTGTCTTTGGCATGGATAATCATGCAGTTGCCATAGAACAGGGACTATAACTCTGTTTTCTTCCCTTACCAACATCACATTTCCCATATGGGGACTATGAACTCATACTTTTTTCCATGTCCACAGAGCTTGAAATAAATCCAGCTGTATATAGCCAGGAAATTCCAGCACTTGGTATTTCCATTTCCTTAAAACATTCTATTTGTTTTATCTGCATTTAATTTCATCTGGAGGTTGGGGCTGACAAGTTGCTGATCTGTAAACTTTGCTTGGTTTCATCCCCAGAGCACCATGAACTTTGTCTATGAAGGACAGATGCATGCTCATTAATACCCATGCAGCTTGTACATTCCTCATCACACAGTGTGGGAATGTGGATTTTCTTGTCCCTCCTGCACAGATCCCAGTGGTACCAATGAAAGAAGAAGAAAATTACTTCTTTATAATCTAATCAGTGCATTTGCTGCCACATTGCCCCAGAACAGTAGCACATCTGATACTACTTTGAGTTTGGACTTGACACTGGACAATCAGTCACGTTTTCCAAATGTCCAGTATGAGGTATGCCGAAGTTTAACAGGCAGTTAGAATCACCTATGCTAAAACAAACAAGTAGCACATCCTATTAAATTACATTACTTCAGCTCTACTGACCTGCTTTTTTTTTTTAATCAACTATCATAATGCCAAAATAATGACTAAAAGGAAATTGTTAGAAACACTTTCTTGTCCCGAACACGATGAAAATGTTCAAGTAAATGAAACTCTTCCTGTCTACAAACCGCAGCAATAAACCACCACCACTATTTTTCATAGTGGATCATCATGCCATATGGGTTTTTAATAAAATATATGACCTAGTCCAAACCTTGGCTATTGCTCTTAATCTATCATTTGTTATAAAGACAGCAGACATGTTTGATTTCTCTCACTAAACTGAATTCATTCCTGTCTTTAGGTTATTGCTCTTTCAGAATCACATCTACCACATTCCCAATTGGTTTTAATTATCTTTCTTGCATTCTCTTTTTCAATATGCTTTTTTCCCCAAATGTTTTAAATTGTTTTATGGTGATAACAAAGCATCTTGCTGGGGCATATTTATTGAAACACTCTACTTAGGAAACTAATTATAAGGCAGATTATATTTTTCTTTTAGCAAATGCACTTGACTATTTTTGTTTCTTGGTGGAAAGAAGTAATTAACAACTATCTTGAATGCCATACCGTGTGTATGTGTGTGATCTTGGTGAATAGATGCTAAGGTTCATGACCCTGCTTTGGTATCCCTTGGATAAGGAGAGACCTTTAATCACTTTGGCAGGAAGGCTTGCATATGTGGTAATAGTAACAAGGAAGTAGCAGATTATTCAGGACTGTTTTGTGAGAAAGATATATATGGAAGACTCTTCACAAAAATTTAAAAACTTGGGCTAGTTTCCAATCTAACGTTAAGCTGTGTGGTGTGGTAGACTTAGTCAGAATTTACTAAGATTTACTCTGAGAAATATGACCCAGATGGCGTTGTTTCCTCATGTTGTTCTCTCTTATTTGTCTGCTCATTTTCCAGCAGACTCTACTGGTGGGTCTTTCCAAACAGGCAAACACGGAAGTAACCAGACAGGAAAAAAAAGCAGAACATTAACACCCCAAATGAGGGAGGTCGAAGTTATTCTGTGGGTTAAGATGAAGATGTATGGCAAATGCAGACCACCAACACAGGGATTGGAGATGACAACATCTTGTTTTCTGGTGGTTTTCTCTAAGTCCTACTTCTTCACCTTTTTCACTATACACAGGAAAGAAATCCCCCTTTTCTTGCCCACACCGCTTCATAAAGAAGACCTTGACTGCTGTTTAGCACATCTTCAGCAGCTGAAGGAGATCTCAGTGCCACATAAGCAAAGAGCAGGAAAGCTCATGGTGAGAACTTTCTAGACCTTTAAGTACCAGAGTATTTTTACATAAAACAAATCGTAGCTACCTCATACTGTGGGTTTAACGCTTCCTATTCTCAGCTTTCTCAATTTTATTAAAATAAGTGTCCCTAATATTTTTTGCCTGTCTGGTTTTAATTTTCTCATATATTCAGTTTCAAGAAACACAGAAGCAAGGACAAAACCTGATTTTTTTTTTTCACTGAAGTGTTTGCCTTTTAGGGCTGCATTCAGACAGCTTACTTTAGGTGCTTAGTTCAAATGTCTTACTGCCTGAAAAGGAGTCATCCAGCCTTAATGGATGAATACTCAGGATTGGTGTGCGTGCTCACTGGAGGGACAGAAATTGGCAGCATTACGGTAGCTGCACCTATCTGGAGGTCATGAGATTGAGTTAGAGCTGTGCACTGCATGGTTCCCATGACATGGGGTGCAGGGTGCTGAGTTCCACAGAAGGAGTTTGCCTGCTGTGCTTGTGTTTCTTTGAAGTGGCCATGAGAAAAGCACAAAGTCCTTCCATGCCACATCACTCAGTCATGAGAGGGCTTTGCAGGAGTGAGGCAACCTAATGACCCAGACAAGGCTGCCTGTATGCTCTTCCAGGTGTTTAGGTTGGGGTATGTGGGGGATTTCATAGACCAGCCTCAAACTTGGTCTTAGTCACATAAAAAAGTTTCCTGTGCCTACTTAGCACTATCATACCAAAAACATGCCAGACATGGAAGCAATGAAAGGCTGAATAGCAGAATAGCACCTTTTAAAGCAAATTAATAAAGTTTTCAAAAACAAAAGTAAGTGGAATTCATTAGTCTAAAATACAACCTTTAATCTTTTAAAGGCTGGCATAAGCCTATAACCATAGATTTTGGAGTACTTAAATGATCGTATAATACCAAAATGTTTATATGGGCATGCATACAACTAAATTTTAGACCTGTTGTGCTTTTCAGTATGATCTAATGGCTGCTGCACAGAAGCTGTTGTTAGGACTCATAGGCTCTGTTTCTCTTTTCTGCCAAGATTTACAGCTAATGAGATGCTATTTTCTGCACTCCTTGGCTAGTGTAAAACTGTATTTGTTAGGCGTTGTTTTTATGATCTAAGATTTACAATTTCTAATGATCATATGCAAAGAAAACCTTTTATTCACTTAAGCACCAGGGGAGACTGCATGTAACAAAATCACCATGTAATTTTCACTACAGAAACATTGTTGCTTTATAGCCACTGTGATTTTTTTAGGCTTACACAAAGAACCAAATCCTGATCCCTTGGCTTGTTCTAGGCAAAAGCTTTGCAAGCATCCCTGTGGAGTAGATTTTAATTTTCATGACTTTGGTGAAGCAGAAGTAGTCTGAAAACTGATAAAAGTGGAATGAACATCGTTTTCCAGGAATGAACATCTCATTTTCCAGTGCCAGGGAGCAAAGTAGTTTATTGTATTCAGGTGTGTTGAATTCAGTCTGGTTACTTGAAAATAGAATTACTATTCTAAGTAAAAGTATCAGAAAATATCCCAGAGAAAACAGCTTTTTTTCATGGCAAAACCATAAAAATTTCATACTATGCCTGAATTCAGGTAATTTACATTAACTCTTAAGTCAGCTGTAAATAAAAAGAAAGAAAAAAAAGCTGTTTCTGAAGTTAGATGGTAATTCTGAGAATTCACTTTTTTTCCTTTTCCATATTGACTTGCTGTTTGGAAGTTTATGCAATGATTTCAGCTCACATAGATGAGATGTAGCGCTGGTTATGGTAGCATTTTGAACAGGTTTGCATAAGTGAATGGGTAATTTTTCAGTAAATTGCTCAGGCTGAAATTAAGATGATGCCTTTGGTTTTGACTTCTTTATTTTTTCAAATTCTGTATGGCCTAGTGTGTAACTCTGAAGTCTCTTGTAGCTTGTTAGCTGCTCTCTTGGGCCAGATAGACACAACAAAGCTTCTCTGAGCTTGCTGTTCAAGGACACTCAGGCTGTCCTAGGCCCAAAAGGTGTAAACTAGGACCATGAAAGAGGTGGAGAAATTGAAGAGAGCTAAAGTTTCAACTGGTGAATTTATGCTGATATGCAAATGGACCAAACCTATAAAAGTGTAAAGAACTCATAACTCGTTGTCCATCTTCGGGTCCATTTTGGAAGTAGCCTCTGGCTCCCCAGGGTGTACCTTTGAAGGTCTTTTCAAATAGATACCTACCTTTATTCCCTTACTCCTGTCTAGTCTCTGTTTCTAGGTAGCTGGAGAAGGCATCAAGATATTGAGTTCTCGTGATTTCTACACATTTTGTGGTCTCAGCTCTAGAGGAATGCATGCTTACATGCTTTGCATGTCTTTTTGAGCAGACAAACCAGTAAGAAAGGGCAAGAAAACCTCTGGGACATTGTTCTTGTGACACCAGATAGATAGTGCTGTACCACATTAATATACAAGATAATGATGCAGTATTGACAGTGTCATCACCACAAAGGCCAACAAATAATATGTGAATGTGCTACACCACTGTAGAGGCTCAAGTATTTTTATTCCAAGGTTCAACCTTTATAGGCTTTTGTTTCAATAAGAGTACAGATTGACCTAAGTGTATATAACGATACATAATGATAATGAACATGGTTTTATGTTCTTATTGATTGCATGTAGCAAGAAAGTAAGTTTCTGGACCTGAATCTTTTACAAATTTTTCATTCTGACTGTCACACTCTCCTTTATGTTGTAAATAACTCTAATGATGATGCAGTGAAGCTTTTCTCTCACACCTGTTTAAAAGACTAATTGGTCTCAACTGTAATATGGGCCCTTTACAGTCAGCTGGTATAAGTAATTCCTCTGGCCACGTGCCATAAACCCAGGCTCTTGGTATGGGTTCTATAAATTTCACCTGGCCAGTATATTTGCTTCCTGGGATAGCACATACCTATAAACATGATTATTCAATAGTTGAGGACATGTTTTTAGATGTTTGAGTCTGACAAGAAACACTGTCTAATGCACTAAACCTGTGAGTACTTCAGTTTGTCTTAATCAAACTCACTTTCTTTTTAGGCAGCCCTTACATCTGACTTTGCGTTTATCCAGCCACGTTGATGAGAGGAAGAGCATGTTCACCAGGTGGAGTGTGTGTGTGGCCAGCTTTGCTGTAGGCACAGGGGACAATCAGGTGGACCTGTATGGGGGCATTGCAGTCACGTGTTAAATTTTCTGAAGGGATGGGATGGGCCTTTGAGACCGTAAAGGGACCACAATGGAGAATTTTTTGAATTTCTACAAAAGAGCAAAGAAAAAGTCTATGTCTTGCAAATTGCAGCCAATGAAGAAGCACAAATGACCACAGCGTTGTAAATATTTGGAACACTAAATATTCTGCTGGCCACTCTTTAGAGAAATAAGACAAACCCACACCCCCCAAAAACCATAAACCCCCCTATCAAAACCTGTATAAAAACATGACATACCACGTGCTACTGCTGTTTTTGTGTTCATGTGTTTTTAAAACCTAATTTGACATTTTCTTCTAACAAAAACAAATGTTGCCTCACTGATTCTGAGAAGACAACTTGTTTGAGGAAAGTTTGTACAACACTGAATGAAATTTAAAGTCATGGTTTATAAGGCTGATATAATCAACCAATCAACCAACCAACCACACACCCAAATATAACTAATTCTGACATCTGTTTCCCCTTTATATTTTATGCACATGTTGCAAGGCATGCTTTATTAAAAATCTTTACTCATTGATTTAGGGTATGTTTAATCTACAATCACAGAATTTGCTAGTGCAGTGTGGTGATTTCTGAACTAGCTTTAATCTAGATATGCCATGGATAAATCAACCTCCACAGTATAAACCTGGACAAGAAGTTGAATTAAGAATACCTTGTGTATCTGGACTTCATACAGCTGTCACTTCTTTGATTGTTATGTAGTCATTGTCTTAACTCTTTAACCATCATTTATACTAAAATCATTCATATCAGTTAATCAGTACAAAAGCACATTAGTGTTGCTTCCATGCTGCCAAGCCCTGGCCTCTAAGCTGGGAATTCCTGCTAAGTTTATCTTGAAGAGATTAAACAATACTGACAAGTGGGGACATTGCTAGGGACATACCCTGAGTAGGATAAATTGGTACAATTGCACCAGTGAATACCTTCAGCCAGATGGAAGACATCTCCCTCACAAAGCTTGCTGAGTAGGAAAGCAGAGTTATTGTTATAACAGAGTTATTGTTATAGCAAATTCAAGCAAGAGGACAAGTTACCATGCAGAATGAGGAGAGGAGTTTTGGTATAAAGGTTCATGGATCTCTGCAAATGAAAGCTCTCATATAGCAGAAGACAAAAGAGAAATTTCCTCAGCAGTTCTGGGAGGGGCAGGATATGTGTTTGTGAATGTGGGATAAGATTCAGCAGCTGAGGTCTAAATCATTGCAGGGCACAAGAAAAAATAAAGGTTGGACAGTGACTGTCCAGTTCCAGATGGCAAGCGACCCATGTATTAAGATATCAAGGTACCCAAATCCTGGAGAGTGAATGCAAATGAAGTCAGGCTCACTCTGGCTTCTGGAAAGAACTGGAAGTTGTGTGAGAAAGTCAGAGGGCATGTTTTAATCCTGTCAGTTCTCAAAAGAAGGAAGCTGCTAGATGAGAGCAGGAATGAAATAAGGACATAGACAATCTTGAGTTCAAACCCTTTGGGCAGCTGATTTTGTGACATTTCTGGACTATTCACAGAATTACTAGAGCTTCATTCTTTTAGATCACCAGCACTGGAGAACACAGAAGTAAGGTCCTCACTGATCCCACTGAAAGGGTCTGCCCCATTTTGACCGGGTCATACTTTGATTTTCTAATTTTTTATAGTTTATTTGGTTTGTGGGTGTTTTTTAGTTTTTGTTTGTTTGTTTCTTTGGTGTTCCCACATCCTCAGCTCTGGCAATAACAATAATATTTGCTAATTAGATGCCAATGTGGTGTGATTTTCCAAGGGCAGATACAAATATCAACTTTGAGAAGTTTAGAGAGCCATTGTACATTTCAGGGAAATATAAACCTGAGTTCTAATTAAGGAAAATTAATGACTAGCAAGGTGCTTTTAGCTAGCAGGAGATGTTTAAGAAGCTGGGTGAAGAATGATCATTCTATGATTAAATTTCCATTTACCTCTAATGTGAGCAGCAAAATCCTCATTCAAGGGAGATGAAAAATACCTTACTTAAAATGTACTTTCACTGAAATTGATAGCGGTTCTGCCTCTGATTTTCAAAAGGGCCAGTACGGCCAGAGTTGTGGTTTTCCAAATGAGCTAAGAAGCTGGTGGTGTTTCAGTTTCCCGGTGCACAGTCACTTTTCACAAACACCTCTGTCTTACAGAACAGTGCCCCGCCTCCACCCAGCATCAGACTGGCTGAGCCCATGTTGGCAGCCTATGTCTGAAATGCATCTTTTGTCACACTTCCAAGCTTGCCGGGGAGGTTCCTGGGGCAAGGTCCTTGCTGGCTGTGTGCCCATGCTGCATCCTGTACACTGCCAGGGAAGGGTAGCAGTTCCTGCTTGTGGGGGAGAAGGTGGTGATGACCCTGTGGCTGGTGCAGGAGAAAGCTGCTCTCTGTCCCTGGGACCCCTCTGATGGCTGGTTTCGTGGGGTGAGGTGTAGTCACATGGGAGGTGGTGGGAAGGGAGCGAAAAGAATAAAAGACTTATGTGCTACTTCTGCATCTGCAAGAGGTCCCAGATAATGTGCTGCTGCTTTTGAATTTTAAAGATGCAGCCTGCTTCCTGCTTTCAGTAGCCATCTTTTCTGAGTGAAAATCCTCTCTTACCCTACCGCAGAAAGTAACCTAGCAAGCTTTGGAAATTTTTGTGCATCGTGTCAGGCCGAAAAATCCATTAAAAAACCATACATTTTTCCAAACCAGGCACTACCAAAAATATTTTCCTTCGTGGTTGCAAAAATGAAGCTTTCAAGTGTTACTGGGAATTGTCCCCCTTTCCCTGGCTTTATGGATGCAGGATTTCACTGGCAACAACAGCTCATCTTCTGCCTGGGAGCCTCCGTCACGTTTTCGCTCTGTGCCAATCCATCCCCCATGGAGTGAGTTTATAGCAACCAACAGTAAATGGAGAGGATTGAAGCAGATGTAAATAAAAGGCTGGTGAGCATTTTTAGCTCAAAACAATGAACTGTGATCACCTGTTTTCTAAGCAGGCCGAATGGCAGAGCTCGTACCTCTTCTTGATCATCACTAATAAAAGAAAATGTTATTAAAATGTTTTGATTGTCAAAATTAAATACCTGGCCCCAAATAATGCTGGGTGCTTCTTGCTGTTCCTTATGAGTTACTTTGTATGCTGATTTTCTCCAGAACAATCAGTTTGTCAGATATTTTAGACTGATATTATATTTTATAGTTTGAATGTGCATAGATGTATTTAATATATTTGATATAGTGTTGTCCATATGTGATGCATTATATATGATAATGCATATATTAAAGAGTCTTTTATAGTCTCACATTATATTTCCATTGTGTAGGATGATGTATTATTTATTCACACACTCATTTCCACGTACACGTGTGCAGCAGCAAATTTGCATATGCTGTCTGTCTGATATAGTAACAAGCACACACAAACACATGCTTTGAGTACAAATGGATAGATATTAAATATTTCCTAATACTCTCTTAGCAACAGCATTTTGTTATTGATCACATCACAAATGTGAAACACTTATTCAGCAGAAAATGTCTCTGTGCTTTCTGCAGTGGCTGCCATTTTTTTTTTCTTCTTTCTTCAAATCCTCTGACCTCCCTTGGGAAGGCTTTTATGCACGTTCAGTATGCTCACACAACTATTTCTACCAGCACTGTTACCATAGAAACCAAGTGATTTCTTTTTTTTTTTTTTTCAACCTCCTTCCTGTCAGGATTTGGACCTAGTGCCAGACCTTTCCATTGTTAGCAAAAATATTTTTTCAACATTTGGACAGCTCTTTTAAAGAAATAATCTGTTTATATTTTCAAGATGTAGTACTTTGTCTCAGGATACAAATTTACAGGTACTAATATCAGCCAATTGATTCACATACTTCAAGGACCTAAACAGCTCTTTCTTTTGCAACATTTAGACCATGACATTTTGTAAGGAAGATGCCAGATTTGTTTATTAATTGTAGACTTCAACTCAGAATGTGAATGAAGGGATTTATGTAATAAGTCAGTGGACTGTGTCTCATGTTTTCATTTTTTTAGAGCTCATTTTCAACACATTTCTTTAGTATATACACAAATAGCTTCCTAACCACAAAGAGACATGTAATTAATTACGATATAATTTGCAAGTTATTGATTGGCATAATTTGCAGTCCTCAAATTAGCAGCCTCCTCATATAAATTTTTAAGTATTTTAATTCTCTGACTACATAACATATTGATTTATTTAATGAACCTATGCTTAGTTAGATACACAACACTATATATTAATTGTAACTGTTCTATTTCGGCTGAATACCTTATTTCAATTAACATGATGTAGAGAACGTAGTTTTGCACTGAATCAACTGACATATTTTAAGTGTAATTCAACTTAAAACACATGTGCACATTAGGTCATATCTACAATTCAACACATATATACATCTGGTAATTTTTAGTTTATGTAAAATATTGTACTGAAAAGCAGAATCACAATCACACATTTTCCTGTCTGATTTCAACATCACCTTATCGTTTGGATGCAAATATCATGTTACACCAGCAAAATGCAGGAGAAGGAAGAGCTAAGACGATTTGAAGGTGTTTTTCTCTCTTGTCATCAGGCAAGCACCGAACTTGCAGACTCTGGTCCAAAGCAACCGAATCTCCTGTAACAAAATTGCCAAGTGCAAAGCCACCAGAGTGGTCTCCGGTCGCCTTCCTTCCCTTTAATACCTCTTTGGCATAAGAGGCAATTATAATCGTGTAAACATGAAAAACAAATTATAGCGTGTTCCAAGTGCATTTATCCGTCAGTGACAGAAGAGGGAGCAGTGCTTCCTTCGCACTGTCAGAGATCCACTTGGCACCCATCCCCCCTGCCCATGCCCCTCTTGCCAAATGCAAACCTGCTCGATCATAATCCAGACACGGCTGGGTTTTGCTGTGGGGCAAGCGCCAAGACATTTTGGGGTCGAGGGTGGAGGGGGGACAGACCACCCACTTAGTCTCTGGAGGAACAAAGCTGAAATTCTTTCTGGGTTGCCACTTTCCCTAAGGATATAGTTAGATATCAGGATCTTTTGTGTTTTACTGTATATTTTTATTTGTAACAATGACTTTTTTTTCCACTTTTTTTTTTTTTTAAATTTTGTAACTCGCCTCATCACGCTACAAAGAAGCCATGGTGGTGTGTAGTCAACTGGAGTGAATGTGTGCATTCTCCAGGTCTTGTTTTTGTGAGACTTTGTCCTGCTGTTGTTCCCACTCTGAGCTGAGCAGAAACCACGCATGTCTGAATAACGGGGCCCTTTCTGCCTGTTGTAATCCCGAATTGTTACAGTCTAGGGGCCAGCCATGCTGTCACCGTCACAAATTGATTTAACCATCAATTGCAGTGGTCATTAAAGCTGCTAGAAGTCCCAGCCAAGCTGATGAATTGCAGCTGAATGTGAAATGAGCCTCCAAGCCCGTTTCCCACCATCTCATATCAAAGCCTATTGTGTCCCTCCAAAGTAAAGGGTCGGAGGTTCAGCCTGGAGTTCAACAATGGGCTCAGTCAGAAGATAGAGCCCCCTTCTCCCTGGTATTCCCAATTACAGTTTTCTTTCCATACCTTATTGTCTAGTATTTGCATCCAACTAATACATGGAATTATTGACATACCCCAGTGTCAATGGAGCTTTTGAAAGGTTTATCCCCCAAATATATGGAATCTCAAGCATCTGGTGGCTCCCCAGTAATGACAATGAAACGATTCCCCGGTTTTCCTCCTCCGGCAGTGTAGTCGACTGATCTGAGCTGAAAGGCTATCTTTACTCAGCAGAGATTAGCTGCTTCCAGGCCTCACACAAAAAAACCCCTGGGTCTGCTTCTGGAAGTCCTTTTCCTTCAGATGTATTGTTCCCTGGCCCTGTCTTGTTACTCATTTTTATATGGAACTTAAATCTGTTAGTCTTTTGCTTAGTGCCTGTAAGTAACAGGGGGAAAAAAAAGAATAATGAAAAAAATCCAATGTACACCATTTTTTTCTTTTCTTTTTATTCCTTTTTTTTATTCCCCTGCTGTGTCTTGCATTTTTGGTTTGTTATTGAGCCACACACAGTAGGCACTACTAGATGAAATCACATCTGATCCGCTGGGGAGATGGTGCTTGCATGCTGGGCAGACAAAAGCTGGTTTTGCCTGGAGCCTCTGTCCTGTCAAAGGGTGCTTTCTCTGTGGGCAAGCCACTCTGTGGCACAGGTGACAAGAAGAGTGTGAAGAGAGATGCCATGGCTGTTCTTGTGAATGTGCAAAGTCCAGGAGCCTCCTGGCATGCACACAGGAAAAAGATGTGGGAGGGAGGGGGGAAGATTCAGTAAAGAGGTCACAGGTCCGGACTACTCCAATGTATTAATTATGAGCCAGTAGACAGTTCTAGGCCTGTATTTCCCTTGGCTGTATTCATCACAGACTGGATGTCTCCACTAGATCTGTGTGGAGATGCTGCTAGCAGAGGACTAACCCACTTTTGGCTTGTGTTCCTCTGTGGCTCCCACAGAGATCATCAGATGCCTGGTCTTGGACTCTTCACTGACCAAAGACAGGATGGACCAATGGATAAGTAAAAACATACACTTTTTATTTAATAGATCCTTTAATTCTGATTGTGTCAGAGAAGGGCAGCATTTTTGTTGAACTCTTGGATCTTTCTTACCTCTGGACTTTTCCACTGCACGTAGCAGTAAACTTTCCTTAGTGGAAAATAATGCCATGGGTGATTTAATTTTTTTTTCACATTACATGTTCCAGGTGAAGCATCTGAAAAGTCTATCAGTGTGTACTAGCACCAGGCTGTCTCCACAGAAAGCTGGACTGAATGATTAAGAGATTAAAAACCAGAGTGATCTTCTGTTGGTCCGATTAATGGCCCTAGGTAGTAATTTTACATCTCCATGAGACATGAATCTGAGAATCTGTGAATTTAAAAAAAAATTATTCCCACTCTCCACAGTGACAAACTCAAGAATTTTCACCTTTTTTTTCTTTAAAAACCAGAAAACCAGCCCCAAATACACAATAACATGGCAATAGGAGTTTCCTCTGAATTGGAGACATCCAGGTTCAAAATCTCTCAATTTTCTTCACAGCACAGATAAGTATGCTACCCATTTGATAATGTGAAACTATTCAATAATAATTTCCATTTGTTTTCTCTAAGTAGTTGTTCATTGAGCCAGAGGCACAAACTTGAGACTCTCACAAACTTGCCTTCTGCTCTAATCACTAAGCATGAAAGCAAGGCACTGTTTTGGCCAGATAAATAAAGGGGTAGTCTCAGCTTCCCTGCGCAGCCTCAGTGCCAGTACTTAGGGAGAAGATGATAGAAAGTGAAAACTGCATCTGACATCTCGTAATCACGCTGCTCTCTATGCATATGGAAAGTGTTGAAATGCTGCAATGTGAAGCCTGAATAATAAATGGAGCAGGATACAGATTACTGTCCAAACTTCAGTAACCATCAAAAGATGCAAATGAAACAGCTCACAAGTAGAGGTAGTTATTTACTTTTGAGACAAAATTGTACTCTGAGACCTTCCTTGCTTCTCTGCTTAGGTATTGCAAATATCATTCTGTCTGATTTCTACTAAGTAGTAATCAGTGTTACTGGAGCTCTGCTCACACAACTTTCTCATCTTATACAAGCCTGGAAATGGGATGGCCAGGGCTCACATAAACAACCGTAGCCCGTTATCATTGTCCAGTTCCAAGGGAGCAAGGCTGCACTGAGATAAACAGGAATAAAGTTCCCTTCAGCTCAACTGTCAAAATTGCCTCTGTATGAACTCCTGCACGAATCAAAACTGGGAACAACACGAATTCCCAAGACTCAGAGATGGCGTGCTTTCTCAGGACCTGAGAGGCTGTCTGATGCATGATTACCTGAGGGATCCTGGCCCTGTAACATTTATAGTAGTTCTTGGAAAAGGGGTTGTTTGCTTATGAGTTGTTGAGACACAAAGGAATCAAGAGATTCTACTCTGGTGAAGAATAACGATGTTTATATTACAAACTTGCCTTCCACTGAAAAAAGTCAACTTTGTCCTAGCAAAATTTTTATTTATAAATACATATCTCCAGTTTTTGGTAACATTGGATTCACTGATAGATGAAGGTAGTTTTTGTCCTGTAGGACTGGGTCTTCCAAATCCACTGAGAACAAAGATTTTTTTGCAATGTTCATCTAAGGAGCAGACTTAGCTGTGCACAGAAAGTAATTTTTTTCCAAGAGCATTGGACTGGAAGAAATTCTTTTTCTTACTGGTTAATGTCCTAGGGTGTCTAAGCCACCTCCTCATAGCATCAACCCACTTTTTCATGATGCCTGTGATGGTACTTCTACACATCAGGAGCTAGAACGAGTGTGGGCAGCCACCTATGCACACCCTGATGGGCCATCTAACATGAACAGCTTTATGTTCACGTGGTGGCAGCCCTCACTCACCTGAGCTGTCCTGTCTGCTGGCTAGTAAGACTTTCCCACCACTTCAAGAGCCCTGCAGACTTCTCCCCTTACATATGTGATGGAGTTAAAATGGACACAAACTGAACTGCAGGACGTTCCCTCTGAAGATGACTGCCAGAAGTCCCTTCTCTGGAGACTGTTCTGTGATTTTGTAGAAGTTTCAAAAGTTATTAGCAGGATAGACTGACAGGCAGACACATGATTCCTCTCAATGGCTCCATGACTTGTTTTTGTACGGCAAGCGGTGTAAAGACTTAAATGTCTTTTGCAGAAGAGTTGCCAGGATGCAAAAGGTAGCTTCATTAGTACTGAAATATAGAGATATTAAAATTATTTTTGCAAGGAAAGATATTTTCAATAGTATTGTTTTTTAGCTGTTTGGCACCAAAGATAAGCTAATTTTTTCTCAAGGTGGACAATTGTTCTGCAAGTGCAACTGAAATGAATGCCTACATACACTATTAACTTGATATGATTAACTTATTAACTTTCGTAGTAAAACTTTTCTGAACTATATTCACTGTGCACTCAAGTTCATGGTTAATTATACAAAGTAATATACTTGTCATTTGTGGTTTTGTGATCAAAAAATGTAAATAAGAGATTAATAACAGCAATAATGCCACATTAATGAACAGGTATTTTATATAGAAATCTGTTTTACATATGCACTGTTGAGGGAATAAAGACATTTATTTCACTTTACAGAAATTTGTTTTACTTTTCATTTTTTTACACACGGAGCATTGAAAAGAAAAAGCACTGTAAAGACATCCTTGAGTTAGCTGCAGCTAGAATGTCACAAGAAATCTAGATCCTTAGTATATGTTTTAAGATGTTAAAATAAGAACTGAAAGCCTTTCACATTAACTCTAGGTGAAACCAATCATCAAAGCATTTACAATTCACCAAGTCAAATAATATGCAATAAGTGGCAATTGCAAAGGCAGATTTTCCCTGCCTTCCATGCCTTTCTGAGCGTACCAATGATTTGGTGATACCTGAAACATTTACTAGAAAATTTCTGGCTTTTTGTTTTCATCTGATCCTGGGATTGGCTCAGTTGGTCAGACTGTGGTGCTAATACCACTGAGGTAATGGGTTGCTCCACATACAGGCCATTCACTTAGGAGTTGGATTCAATGATCCTTGTTGTGTCCTTTCAAACTCAGAATATTCTGTGATTTTGTGTAGTGTTAGGTTTTCTCCTGAAACTTGGAGGCAGTTCANCAGCTAGAATGTCACAAGAAATCTAGATCCTTAGTATATGTTTTAAGATGTTAAAATAAGAACTGAAAGCCTTTCACATTAACTCTAGGTGAAACCAATCATCAAAGCATTTACAATTCACCAAGTCAAATAATATGCAATAAGTGGCAATTGCAAAGGCAGATTTTCCCTGCCTTCCATGCCTTTCTGAGCGTACCAATGATTTGGTGATACCTGAAACATTTACTAGAAAATTTCTGGCTTTTTGTTTTCATCTGATCCTGGGATTGGCTCAGTTGGTCAGACTGTGGTGCTAATACCACTGAGGTAATGGGTTGCTCCACATACAGGCCATTCACTTAGGAGTTGGATTCAATGATCCTTGTTGTGTCCTTTCAAACTCAGAATATTCTGTGATTTTGTGTAGTGTTAGGTTTTCTCCTGAAACTTGGAGACAGTTCATTAATTTTCAACACCTACTCGCAATGAAAACATGACGACTGGCATTGCAAAGCTGTTGCAGAAAGTGTTCACGCTTCACAAAACCATGGGCTTTGGTTTGGTTGCTTACCTAGTGTCACCTAGAACATGGATGTTCTCTGTCAGTGTCGGTGGACACAAGACTGCTCTTAGGGCCCCAGTCATAATCCTCACACAGGGCACCATTTGGAGGTAATCAAAAAACCTGACTCTCAGTCCAGGGCTACAAAGGAGGCTGTTATCACCTAAAGCTACTTCAATCCTGCCTGCTTTCTTGGTAGTGCTCATCTAATCTCTCTTCTGTACTGCTAACTCAGTACTAGGGCTCCTCCAGGATCCTCTCCTCTCTCTTAAGAGTTACCTGCTAGAGGGTCAGCTGCTCTCTGGTCTTCAGTAGAAACACCTGGTTCAGCACAGCTGGAATGCATCAAAGTCAAGACTACCTACAGCCCATTCTTGTATTCCCATGTCAACTCCCTGAACCTAAGTGATGTGCAGGACTTTGTCGGGTGTGTCTAAACAAGCCACTAAAACCCTTTTTGTTCTCTTACTTGTTAAGTGTTTGTGGCTGTAGAAGTGCGTAACAGCTTTGATAACCAGAGGATGAACCCAAGCCAGCCTGGTCCGGTGCCCTGTGCTTCTCTAAGATCCCACAACATGCACATCCTCATCATCCTGTCCAGGAGGCAAAGACCCCTGTTAACTTTGACAAAATATAAGCAGCCTATGTGGCTCTAGTTTTTGAGCCCGGGCTAACGTATCACTTTTAGATGTTAAGCCACCACTATGTTTGTGTCCATCTTTTTTGATTATATTTGCTTATGATTCTTTTTTTTATATAGTTTTGCTATGGCAAAGCTGTTTGGTAACATATTTTTATGTGTAGCACTGCGGCTTATGTGTTTTTAATTTTTTTTTTCCCTACTGTAGCTGTACAAGCAGAATAAGAATTACTTCCATCAGAAAAAGATATTATTATTTCAGTTTGGAATCCAGGAAAAATTGAAACAAAGTTATTGTCAAACCACTGTAAGCAGCATATAAATAATAGTCAATGTCGGTATGGCTGCGGCAGCCCACTTGCTATTAAGAAAAAGGCGTATTTCTGAGGGCAAGGCAGCAGGACCTGAAAAACTCTACTGCTTCTGGACATGTTCAAGGTGAAAGACTTAATAACTTAGAGGAGTTTCCCAATAGTGCAAAAGGCATTCATACTTGAATTCATGAAAGGAAAAAATACACTTATTCCTGTTATTTCCTTTCAAATTATCCAAATGATTCTGTGCTCTTTCCATCATTCTTCCAAGATTTCTGTTCTGGGTACACAGTCAAATTCAGCATCCTGCTTTCTTTGAGGTGAATTCCCAAAGGAAGAGTGGAGGAGACTTCCCAGGCCACCACAACACAGAGGGCTGGCACCCAACCCTAATTCCAAACATGCACTCAGAGACATGTTTTGATTTCCACTTCTGCTGTGTTTTATGTGATTCCCAGGTAGCCGTGGAGAGGTTTTTCCAAACATATGGTCTCGTCATGGGTGCAAGCCAAAGTGTATGAAAGGCTGTGCAGACACTCCCACTGATATTCATGGTCCTGTCCCATCTGCTGCACCTGAGGAGCCATCTCTGCTCACCACTTATGCATTTCCAGGAAATGCTGAAGTAATTTACCATTTATATTAAAATGCATCAAATGTAAGGGAAATGATGTATCTAGGTTGCCAAAAATATACTATGCAGTTGGTTGTAAAAGTAGGTGGCAGGCACAGCAAATGGGATTACAGTATTCCAGTTTTGCCGTGGTGCCATTTCCCCCTGCCTCTTCAAGGAAAGTAGCATTAAGCTTTAATAAATTGATATGATCTCTAATTAAAATATCAGACTCAGTTGGCTCCTGAATATATTACTTGCCCAGGGATAGGTTCAGTGATGTGGTGCCTGACATCATTCTGCCTTTTGAATGTAAAAGGATTATTTCCTACTTCAGAAGCCTGGTTTTCAATATGACTTCAACTCCTAAGTCACTTGGATATTTCTGAAAAAGTCATAAACTCTCTTTCTTTTGGAAAGGAAAACACTGCAGGAAAACACTGTTTTGTAAGAATAGAGCTGATTAAGAGGCATGGCAATGAAAACAAATAAATAAAAATTAATACAGATTTAGACTAAATACAAGTGTTGGGATTGAGTTTCTCTCTGGAAGAAAAACCTGCTGGCATCAGTCAGCTTAGAGCAAGAGTGAATCTATCCCATGGTTTCTGGTTAACTTACAAAAGCAGGAGAGACTTGTGGAAACACACAAGGGAAACTCTTATGAAGGCCATTGTAGACTACTAATGAGATAAATGTCCCTGACGTCTCCTGATAGCCCATGGGGAAAACAAGGCTTCTCCAGAGGGTTATTCAGAGTGAGTGTAGTAGAATCTGGTGCTTCCTCTGGAGAATCCTCTTTCTTCCCAGGGAGTGCAGGAAGTACTCCACTAGCCCCAAAGTTGTTTTTGGAAATGTCCACTAAAAAGCACAGGCTAGGAACTGATAAAAAAATCAACCAAAGCCAGCAGTTTCAAAACATTAGTTCTGAAGATAAACCAAACCACAGTACACTTTGCTGAGCCATGGTGCCATACCCAAGGCAGGCTCAGAGGGTAGGAAGAGCTCTATCTCCTCCTTAACCGGTCTCACTCAGAGAGTAGACATTTTCCTAGTGGAAATCCTGGTGTTTTCAACTTGCTAAATCTCCAGTTAAAATTTCTCTCTGCTGTAGCTAATTCTTGCAGCTTCCAGACCTGTCGCAGTGAAGCTGGGCAGTCTCTAGTCCCACAGTGGCTGCTACTCTCACTTCTCCATGACTACCTCCACTTCTGACAAGCTGCTGCCTCCCTTTGAGCATCTGCTCTGAGTTTGTCTGCTCAGAAGGTTCTTCTGTATTATTTTGTTCTTCAGTAGCAATTGGCCCTTTGGTGAAATGACTAGCATAAATTATATAATCAGGGTTTCCTGGAAACTTGCAGGACTCCATGGTTGCCCCCCTTCCATCTGTTGTCTAGAGTTCTACCAGGCTTAGAAAACAAGTAATGAGACTATAACAGTGTGGTAACTACCACCAAGGGCCCCTTGCATCTTCTGCTCCATCTCAGCAAGAGGTTAAATTATGCTATACTTTACTGTATTTTTCCATTTTACTCTATGACATCAGTATTCTTGCAACCATAAAACCAAATCAAAACCAAGTTTTCCTCTCTTCTCATTAAGACATGCACTACATATTTAAGATTGTCTCTTGAGAAAATTTTATGGACAAATATTACAGAATATCCAGCAGATGTTTATGATCTCTAATTCCAAGCAAGTTCCAGCCTGGAAACTTAATTGAGGCACATTTACACTGGTTTCACTTTGAGCTTTGCCCAGATGAGTGTTGCCAGTTCCAATCCCTATTTGTTTCTGAACTCTTTAACATTTACATTAAGTACAGATGGACTCAAAGAGAATCCAAATCTAAATTAAATCAACGTTTCAATTACCTGTCTCCAAATGCTCAAGCCTTTCTTTCATCTAAAAATGAAGTAGTGGATCATGAGGTGAATGTGTTTCAGAAATGCTCAGTGCTATCTCCAATTTTACTAGATGTTCCTGGGACTCACTGTTTTTTGCAAGGGTGACATTCCTATAATCCATCTTGCCTAAATGGGAGTACACTGTAAAAGTTTCTCTCTTTGTTGCCCAGAAAGAGAAACCTAAACCCAGAAATTCCTACATTCAGTTTATACATATGGTCACTAGAGTAGAAGAAGAACAGCCTATTTTGAAACTTCAGACACACTCAGTTAAAACACTTCCCTGAAAAATCTTGTCTTTTAAGGGGCAGATGGTTAGAGTACAAAAGGATGTGGCTTAGATTCCTCTCACCAATATAAGCATTTTTCCATTTACATGTAAAAATTTTATAGGTTCTCACCTATCTTGCTTGAAAGTATAACAGCACATTTATCTAACAAAAAGGAGGGGTTTTTTTTGTGCAAATTATACTGTGGAATGATCTTGGCATCAAATGACATTACAGACTGAAATGAGATGGAAAGAATGAAAACAGAAGCAACAGTTTGTTTGCCTTTTCCAGAAACCCTCCACTGGCAGCTCCAAATCAGAGCTTTAAAAAAAGGTCTTATGTAAAAGTAATAACAAGGTCAAGATTTTGATTCCTGTAATTTGATCCATTTTACAGAATTATTTTCTTTTTCCTCATTAGAATGTAAATATTACTTCTGGAGATTTGTTTACACAAGCCTGTTTTAGAATGTATTTTACAACTAGTGGTGTCAAATCTGTTCTCTATTGGTGGGAGTTAGAGAAGACTGTGATCTATGGATAGTTAATTCCATTTTTTCAACTGGTTCTGTAGGAATGTAACATTCATGAGTGGCTTACCTCCAACTGCACAGGCATCTGCAGATGTCTTTAAAAGCAGTGAACAATGCATTAGTGCTGGAATAAGATGGCAGAAAATCCATGGATGGATACAGCTTACAGAGTGCAGTTAATTGTATAGGTGAAGAAACCTCCATAGCTTCCACTGCTTTTACTATATGCTCTACTTTTGCTAAGCAGGTTAAACTAGTGCTCTGAAATTCAATTTCTGTTGATAAATCCCTAAAAAAGCCCATGCTAAAACCAGTATATCTCTTTAAATTTTTTTTTCTGGCGAATATATTATTAGCATGAGAAGAGCTATGCTAGGTTGTAGCTGAAGTTCATCAAGTTCATTACCCTGAGTTAACTATTGTCAATGAATTACTTAGGGAGCAAATGTAAAGAATGAGGAACTCTTGAGCCAAATAAGCTGTTGCTCCTGGAAGCAGACTAGCGGGGAAGGGAGCTGGCTACAGAGGGAATGATGGTGAGTTAAGAGTAAGGTAATGATGGTGAGGGAAGAGAGATGATCCCGTAATTCAGGGAGAACACCTTAGGGGGTTTCAAGAATAATGAAAGAGAGAGTAAGAGATGAAGGGACCCCTTAACCCTGCAGAGAGCCCTGTGACACCTATAATTTCCTGCAATGTTCCAACCTCAGCTGACACCCTTCATGAAACAGAACTCATCAAGCTTTCCTTCCATCTCAGTCTTTCTTTACGTTCTGAAACTTCCCATCTCCAAAACTCGTGCTGTTTCTCCCATTCCTTCCTTCTTTCTTCACTAGTGTATCTTTGAAATTCACTCTGATGTCACCACAAAATTCAGCTTTTTGCCCCAGGGATGAAGATAAGTAAGTTTCTTTGTTTCCTTGGTTTTTTTGTTTTGTTTTCTTTTCTTTTCTCCCTCTGGCCTTCAGGACAAGAAAATATAATGCATATGCTATTGGTAAAACATGAACTGATTTTGAGGACAAGGATGTATGCGGGAAACCTTCCTCTGATTACCTTTCCCTGCTAATGTTTTTTGAGGGGGATCTCAGGTGCTTAAAATGGAACAGGCTGGAAGGTGATGAAAGTGGAAGAGAAGCTGCCTTTTTCAATCAAACTTCTGCTGTAATTTCTATTCATTTTCTGAGCAAAAAGCTGAGATAATGACAGACACAGGATAGTATTTCCCAGCTATGATTTGGCTTGTTTACGTCAGCTGGAGTAGGATTTCAAATCATTTCACATCAGTGTAGAAGAGAGGATTTCTTTCCTTCCTTCTAGAATGTGCAGTAAAATCTAGGAGAATTTCTGGAATAATAATGGATAAGAAGTCATTGAGGCATAAAACCACAATTTTAATGATTTAATAGTCAGAAAAATGATTTGATGCAATTTCATAAACTTGATGGTATACTAAATGACAGAAGATGACAAAGATGTTCCATATCCTAGCAATGAATATTTGAGAGAATTTTTTTCAATCGGTATTTCATCTCATGGGCCTGATTTTGAAGGAGATGCTTAGTGCCATTGATTCCAATGGCATGGCTATTTCTCTTTGTTGGATTGAAGTCTGAACTGGTAAACTCTTCAGGGAAAGGTGCTGATTTTACATCCCAAAATCACAGAATTGTTCGCTGTGGAAAGGACCACCTGATTCAAGCCACCTCCTCAAACAAGGATGCCTAGTGACAGCAAGGACCATGTTCAGATGGCTTTTTAGGATCTTCAGCCATATAGACTGCACCACCTCTTAAGGCAAGCAATGCCAGAGGTCAGTCATCTTCACAGTAAAAAAGTTCTTTCTGACATTCAGAGTGAACCTCCTGTGTTTCAGTTTGTGCCCACTGCCTCTAGTCCTGTCACTGGGCACTTTGAAAAGAGCCTGGCTCCATGCTCTGTGCACTGTCTTTTCAGGTATTTATATACACTATATGATCGCTCCTGAGTCTTCTCTTCTCCAGGATGAACAGTCTCTGCTCTCTTACCCTTTCCTTAGGGCAGAAATGCTCCAGTCCCTCCATTATCTTAGTGGTCTTTTGTTAAGGATTCTCTCTGGTGCACACTGAGGAGCCCAGAGCTGTACCCAGCATCCCAGGTGTGGCCTCTCCAGTACTTAGGAGAGGGGAAGGATCACCTCTCTCATTCTGCTGGCAGAACTTTGCCTAATGCAGCCCAGAATACCACCCTTGTGGCCTTCTTTGGCAGAAGGGCAGGTTCGTGGCTTATCTTAATTTGGTGTTCACCAGGACACCCAGGCCCCTCTCTGCAGAAAATTGTGTGGCCCCTAGAATATACCGGTGTATGAGGTTTTTCCTTTCCAGGTGCAGGACTTTTCAGTTCTCCATGTTGAACTTCAAGAAATTCCTGTCAAACCACTTCCCCAGCCTGTTGAGGTTTGGATAGCAGCATCCCTCTGGTGTTGGCCACTCCTTCTAATTGTGTATCATCAGCAAACTCCATAGTCCAGATCCAGTCCACGTTAATGAAAATGTTTAACAGGACTACACTGAATATTGGCCCTTGGGTACACTGCTGGTTGCCAACCTCCTTCTAGGCTTCAACTTATCATCGCACCATGGCCAGGTTGTGTAAGAAATAACCACAGTAAAAAGCAACTCTTCCTGTGGTGGTTTGTACAATAACTAGGTTGTAGGCACCACAGCAGAACTGGAGAAGCCCAAGGACATCTTCATTTGAATGCAAACATTTGCAAAGCCTCAGACTTCTATTGGTCTGCAATGTGGGCCATTCATGTTTTGGTGTTTTCTTTGTAAATCTTAAATCTGTTGAACTGGAAACTGTATTTTAAGCTATGTGTTGGATAAACAGTCTATTTGGAGAACTCTGACAGATGATTCATTCCCTGGAAGACTAACACTAACATTAATTTTGTTGAGAAATATGAGGGGAATCACGACCATGACAGAAAAGAAAATGTCTAAATTGTATTAAAATGTTATGAACGTGTAAATCATCAATAATTGTAGAGCTTTCTTTATACGGGAAACAGTTAAGATACATCGTAGGTACATTTGTAAGCCATACAGTCCCTCCACTTCCTATGTCTAGTAAAATACGTTTTTTTTTATGGAGAGAATTAAGTGATACCACTTGTGTGCTTGATTTTTGTCTTAATGGAAAATGTCAAAGGCAATAGCTAACAGAGGCATCTTTGCCTTTCCTTTTTTGGAGATGCTGATCTCTCTTCCAGTTGCTAATGTTTGCAAATTATTTTACACGAATAATTGCTTAGGCTGTTTCTATCCATTTTAGCATCATAGAATCATGGAATCACAGAGTATGCTGAGTTGGAAGGGACCCATCTGAGTTGGACCCATTGAGCCAACTCCTGGCCCTGAGCAGCACCACCTCAAGAATCACTGTGTGTGCCTGAGGGCGTTGTCCAAATGCTTCTTAAACTCTGCCAGACTTGGTGACTACGTCCCTGTGGAGCCTGTTACAGTGCTCAGCCACCCTCTGGGTGAGGAGCCTTCTGATATCCAACCTAAACCTCCCTGATTCAGCTTCAGGCCATTCCCTCGGGCCCTGTCACTGGTTATGAGAGTGAAGAGCTCAGTGCCTGCCCCTCCTCTTCCCCTCATGAGGAAGTCGTAGACTGCAATGAGGTCTTCCCTCAGTCTCCTCCAGGCTGAACAGACCAAGTGCCCTCAGAGTCTCCTCACACGGCTTCCCCTCCAGACCGGTCACTATCCTCGTGGCCCTCCTTTGGATGCTCTGCAATAGCTTAATGTCTTTTTTTTTATTGTGATGCCCAAAACTGTGCGCAAGACTCAAGGTGGATTTAACTAAACTTAGACAAAAGGCTTCTAAGGTTATGGGGGATTCGCAGGTGGACTGATCAAGTGGTTCCCCGAGTTGACTTTCCTCGTGCTAAAAATCAGGCCGGGTCTTTTTTTGTTAAAATTATTATTTGGTTGGTTGATTTTAATTTCTTAGACAAAGGTTATATTATTTTAAATTCTTCAGAACAACAGAATCATTGTACAAATAGGACCTGAAGTTGTTATTAATCCCAGGCACATAACCCGAACTTGTGCATGAATAAGTCAGTAGCTGCATGCTTGTGCACACACACTCTCTTATTCTCCCTTTCTTTTTAGGATTCATTCTCTTCTACTCAATTGGTTTATGCTGTTTCAATATTTTAGTTGATTGCTTTAGAAAAGGCTGTAAATATACACAATGGGCTTGCCAGGTACAAGAAATACATGCATGCTTATTTTCTAAGGCGGTGTTTTCTATAAAGTCTCAGTAGCCAAATTACACAAGCCAACAACACAAATGCAAAGTGATGTGCTTTTTGCTGCTGTCTTTTTGAGGAAAATGGGGGTCGTATTTATTTATTTATTTCTCTATTTATTAATACAGTATCTGCAAAGCACCTGCAATGGCAGCCTCCGCGGCAGCCTGACTGGCACCCTGGTTTCCATGGCAACTGGAAAAAAGGGAACTTAGTGAAATGAAAGCGGTGAATGCCTCAGCTTTACTGGTAGCAGGGGGAAAAAAAAGGAGGCCTCATTTACATTCTGGTGCATAAATCAGCTAAGTGATCTTTCCTGAATAATTTCTGGTGGCTTGAAACTGCACATTCATGGGGAGTTTATATTTTTTTATTAGGGAAAAACTCAAATTCCTCACAGCAGTGTATCAGTAAAAATTTGAGGTAGGGGGGAAAACACAGATATTGTGGAATATTGAGCTAATTTTTCTATCTGTTATAAAAATTATTTAATGGATTATTAAATTATAATTATTAAAACAAGGGAGTTGGTTGGAAAGTTTTCTTTATCTGTGACACAAATATGTTGTGTTGAGAAACATCTGCTATGCTAAGTGACCCATTTCTAAACAAACAGCTTAAGAAAAGGAAGAAATCTAAATGCAAGCAAAGCTCCTTTTAGTATCTTAGATAATTTCTTGAACAATAATACATTCCAGGGAGATGTGCACATTCCCTGATTGTAAGAGACTTCTGCCCTTTGGTTTATTGCTTCCCTCCATACAAACAGGGCCTTAATCCTGAGGCTTTGAAGTGTATTCACACTTACAGGAGTGAAAGCTAATAAACATAGACATCAAAGTTCCTTACAAATAATAAAAAAAAAGGTATTTTTATGTAGAATTAATAAATGCCTTTGTTCCTAAAGTGTTTTAAAGGAGAATTATCTTATTTTCAGAGAGGTATCTTAATTTTATAATTCATCTATCAATTTGTGGAAAATCACCTTAAAAATAAAAATATTTTCAAATATTTTCTAATATATTTTCTAATATTTTCTAAAATATTCTAACATATTTCTAAAATATTTTCTATTATTCTCAAAACACTTTCCTGGATTTAATTTTAGACTGTCCATTAAGCATATGCCCAAACCTAGTCAGAAGGCCAGAAGTGCTTACTAGTCCACTGTTGGCACCCTTTCAGGATGAGGCTTTGGTCTGGCAGGATTCTTGTGGAGTCTGGAAGAACCAGGCACAGACGAAGCTTGGGGTTCAACAGCCCAAAGGGCTCCTCAGCTATTCCCAAGTAGAAGGTGGCTGCCCTGAGCCTGCCAGGCTGTGGGCAGAAAAGTGAACAAGTTCATGTGGGTTGCAAAGTTCAGTGTCTTATCTCTCCTTTGACCCAAGAGTACGCCTTGCAATAGAATTGACCTCCTTAGGAGCTCCTTTGCCAAGAGTTTTTCAGCAAAAGAAATTAAATTCTGATTTTTCCTGTATGTCTTGAGCTCATCAAGACCAATTTCAGTGATTGCCTTGGAAAACATGTCAAGATTTTATAGCTTTAATGTTAAGCAAGATGATTTCATCTGAATTTTGTGGCATTTGATAGTTTTATTTAAAGCAAATTTACTGGAATCATGAGATCCCATGAAAATGCCTGTTTTAATTTTTTTTTTAAAGAAACTTAAATATCTTGGTTTGAAAACATAAAACCTAAAGACCTTGAAAACATGAGGTAAATAAAAAGAGGAGAAAGAATAAATGCATCCTGTCTTTGAACATAAAAGCATGAGTGTTTTTGAAAGCATTCTGAGTCCATTTTATCATGCATGGCTGCAGAGGATTAACTTATCAAGGAAAAGCTACAAGACTGTTTGGGGATTTTTGAGAGAGTTTATAATTTTGTTTTTCTGTGTGAATATATGTAAAATATAAAAATACTCAGGACATGCTTGATTACATCACTGTTGTACAGTAATACGAACCCTGTTGATTTATTTGCAAGGATACCTTTCATTTTGGGTACATAAGTGCCCTGATAGATACCAGCAAAGAGCAGATGGCTTCACAAAAGACGTTTGAAAGCTGCCTCCCTCCTGTCAGAAGCTTTTCACACTCTCACTTTGTCTGGCTTCAGTGGGATTCCTCAGTGGGAGAGAGCTCTCTCTGTGTCTGTCCTGCTGCTGGTGGAAGTAGACTCACATAACCAGTTCTGCAGTGATTAGTGCATTTGCTCGATTCCAGTGGCTACAGACCTTTAGGAAGACCATCTCCTGGCATCCACCTCTGGAAGGATACATTTTCAGAGCTTTAGATCTGGATAGGTAGCTAGACTAGATGCTGGCAGTGCATAAGCTCCAGGGGATGGCTCTCAGGACATAGCTGGAGCTCAGTATCTCCAGTGGGGCAGCCTGGAGACACTGACATGGCACCAAGTGCAAGGGCAGAATGGTCACACAGAAGAGGCTAGAAATTTTTTCATATGACTGCTGGCGGGAGTGGATTTTTAGCAGGTTAACCTAGGTCTAGTCTGAATCCAATCTGGTCCATTCTGAATCCAGTCTGGTCCTGTCCACACCAAATGAGCTGTGGCAGATGGCAGAGATCTCACAATGCCTCTTCCAGTCAGAGGATCTTTCTGGATTATGACACTAAGCAGAAAGACTCTGGAGTCTAGAAAACATAAGTATGCAAAAAAACATCCAAAGCCTGGAGGACTTTTTGGTCATAGTCACTGTGTGATGCAGCAAGCTGCCAAAACCAGCCTTAGCCTTGTTAATTAGGTTGTTTTGGGGACAACAAAATAATCTTTTCTGCCTCCTTGTGTTGTAAACATGGATTTTTCAAAGGTTTTTCATTCTTATGTTGCAATGCTCCAAATGTTAACAGGCATAATACCACCATTATTTTTCATGGCTAAGATACTTTCCACTAAATTTTGCAATTGCAGGACTTTGATTTTAGTGCATAAGCACTACAGATCAACTGTCCTATTTGACAAATAACTGTAATGATATTCAAGTGGTTCATTCTTTGCCCAGCTCTTCTACCACGACAACAATATGAAAACAGTATAATAAAAGTGTTGATGGATAAACTGGATGGATTTTTTTTTTTCCTGGAGAAAGAAGGATAGTTTTTTGTAAGATATTACAAGTAGAAGGAACTCATTGTGCTCTTTCTTGAACATTGTAAAAGGTATTGGCCTACTTCTGCCTCCCATATTTTTGGGAAAAAAATTAAGTGATAGGATTTACCTCCTTGGTATTTTTTCTTATTTTTTCTAGTGTGACACTGGGAACTAGTTCTGCTAGAACTGCTAACATATCAAATCCCTGAATAGCTTCAAACAACTACAGATTATGCTCCAAAAAGGAAGAAAGAAATCCCCCCTTTTATTTCCCCTTGAAACAGGAAGAATTTTTCCTAAGACTGTGGGAGTCTATGGAAGTATCAAGAGACCAGGGAATCCTTTGTACTATTTTAAATGAACACAAACATATAACGATACTGTGATAATCTGTGTATTGAATGATGAGCCTTCTCAGTAAAGGCAGCCACAGGCACTCTGTTTAAATAACCCTACAGAATGTGTTCGCTTCCTTCTTCCAAGTGGGATAGACAAACCTGTGCTTCTAAACTGGAGGTCCCAGACATTAAAGTCACAACACTCCTTTAATAACTTTTAGATTTCTTTAATTTCATTTTTTTCTTGGAGAAAACAGAGGCAGTATATGGTGCTGGGACAGCCTGAATTTTCAAAATGGGAAGAGTGAAAACTGTGCCAGTGCAACATAAAATGCATTTGTCTGCTGAGATGGGATGGGTGGTGTGATATGCAGAAACACATGGTGCCATGGAAAGGTGTTTCACATGACCAGCCCTTCTTTTGAGTGATGTGGCTCTGACAAACTGCAATCTCATCATGTTCACCTGGTGTGAGTCATTCCACCTCTCTTTTTTTTATGTTATTTCCTACTCTGTTATAAGCTACAGAATCTCCCTCTCTCCCAGCACACACAACTTCATCATCATGCACTGAATTCCCTCAGTGTTTTTATTCACCAAATGGCAGTGCATTGTGCTGACTTCCTCATATTTCCTCAGTATCTTATTTTAAACCTTCTACTGGGACTCTCTCAATATTCAGGTTACACCATTTGCTATCCTCTTTTGTCTCAGCCCCCAAGGAAGGTGCTTCCCCCATTAGTGTGAGGTAAGAAAGAATCACTGTTTGTTTCTATTCTTTGGAGTGTATTTCACAAGGGATATTCTGTGACAGATTGATTTTGCCTCACATAACAGTTCAGGCTATGGAAAAACCTTTTGATGAAAAGGTGGGGTTTGACAGGTTGCTTTATGAATTGTAGGTACCAGTCTCACATTTGTGTTTCAAATTTTACAACTCAGTGAATTAATGGGCAAAATAACAGAGCCTTGCAAGTCTGCTAACAGGTGTACAAGAAGCTATTCAGAAATACGTCCCCTCAAAAAAATTAAACTGTTTTTTTTCACACCTAGTTGATAAGTATGGCGGTTTCATGTCCTTCCCTGAATTTCATGCAGTGTTGTGGAACAGCAGTTTAGTTTAAAGAAATGGCTCCTTTGGGGCAAGAAAAGGGAAGGCAAAATACTTAAATATTTTACGCTCAAGGTAGTGTATGATTTACATTATCTGGTTATCTTATTGCAACTGCTGAAAAATTCCACTTGAGAAAGAAGGATTAATTTGTGGAAGTTGTAGCTGAAGGTAAAAAGCTGGCATAGTCTTAATTATAAGGGTTGTTTGTATGCCATATTTAAAATACATAGCCTCTTCTGCCATTGGGTGCATGGCCTTGTACCTCCTGCCCCTTAATGCTGAAAGAAATGTCTTATTTTTTTAGCTCTGCCAAAAATAGTGGTCAATTTTTGTTCTCAGTGTATAATTTCCATTACTTCATCATCCTTATTCAAGAGCCAAACTGATTCCTTTTATAGTTTCTTTGATAAGTCATGTATGTGATTTTTGTGCTCTTAAATGGCAAACAGATTACAAACTTGATAACTCTCATATAGATATACACTGGAAACCTGGAGATGAGATTTCTCTAAGTCTGTCCCACTGTCCACACAACATGTTGCACTTCATCTTGTCAACAATATTAAAAAAAAATCTTGTCATTAGTCGTGAACCCTCTATGTCATTTACACTTAGACAACTGACTAGTCAAAGAAAAAAGACTAGTGGGAGGCATTACAATAAATCAATGCTTTTGTTTCTTCTACTCAATTACCCTTATTGCAAATGAAAGAACATTTCAGCTTCAAACAAGACTGCAAATTTTTTTTGAACAAAACTTGGTCTCCAGAACAGGAGCAAATGGACATTTTCTAAGACAACAAACTAGATTTGGTCTCATTTGCAATTGCACATAAGCCTTTCAATATGAGGCAGCTTTTGGCTGTCTTCTGGGTCACATGGCATGAGGCACCTCAGTTTCCACATGAAAGGCTCCACCTTCGTTGCTCAATCCCAGCAGACTGTGCCCAGCAGGCAGAGGCTAGAGATGATGATTTCATCAATGGAGTTGCTTTGCTGCTTTGCAGCTGACAGAAAATCAGGAGCTCCTTTCTCTCCGACTCACTTTCTCTCTGCCTCACCTTTGTAAGCAAGTGGTAACACACACATTACAGGAAGGGCTATTTGTTCGAAGTCTGTGGTGCTTATTTTGCCCCTTTTCCTCCCAAGAGAGGTGAGAGCTTCCTAGAACACAAGTTGCCTTTTGCCATCTACATTTTCAACTCCTTTCTCTCTCCCATCAAGAATCAAATTTTAAAAAGTCTGTGAAGCAGTCCGAGGAATTGCTGAGTTGTTGGACTGCCTGTGTCTTATATTTATTTCCTATGATTTTAGTAGAGCTGGAAGCACCACCTTGCAATCTTATGGCTTGAATGTTTCTGTTATTCAGTAGCTGTATCAAACAAGAACAAAACCCATCAGCTTAGCATGACCTTATATTTATTTTAATCTTTCTCACATAATATGGAACTGTCAGTAGCTGAGCACATCAGATCTAGTGGACTTGTCAGGATATTCACCTCCTTCCTCCTGTTTCTACTGCATGACTGGTCTGATAATAAGCGAAGTAGGTGGCTACCTAGGGCGTCAAGCTGAAGGGAATGAGATTGCTGCTTTTGCCTCCAACTTTCTGCCTTTTGCAGATATCTGGAAACCCCCAGTTTGCTGTGGGTGCTGCCTTTCAGGGAACGTGTGGTGGATCCTGCACCAGTGACAGGTGATCCTGCATCAGTGACAGAATCAGTAAGCTTTGATTCTTGTTCTGGCCCCCATAGCACGCATTGACCAGACCTCAAGTTTATTTTTGCCCATAGTACTCTGACATCTCTGCTGTCTTCCCTGGCAAAAAGCAATAGCAGCAGAGTATCCTGGGACTGCATTCAAACTTCCCTGTGTTAAGTAGGTCAGCATTTTGATTATTTTGAAGGCATTGTTCTTTAGTTGTTTATTCACCAGATTTCATTATCTCCAGAAGAGTGTAGAAAGATCCCTGTAGCAAAGGCCACAGTGTTCCTTGCAAATAAAGGAACTTGAGACAGAAGCTTAGCTTGAAAAACTTCTGTATGGAGGGTTGTGATTTTTACAATATTACAAAATTTGACAATATTACAAATGATAGGATGCTTCTGATTCTGACCTATATATCACTGCAGTGGTTTTATATAAACATACGTACGGACATATGTGCCTGCATACATATATATACACACACACACACACGGTTATTTAGTCAGGATGGCTAATGGAGAGACAGAATGCTTTTCACAAGCAGCTTTAAGTGTGGTAATGTGATTCTTGAGGAATAAAACCATTACAGATTCTTGCAAAACAGCAGAGTGGAGCAAAGTGCCGGAGATCCCCCACTTTCCTTTATGCCAGTATTTGTTATGTGAGGTTACCATGATCAGGATCAGGTAGTATCCTCAACTGGCAAGGCTGTAAGATGAAGGTGGGGAGCTGAGAAAATACAATCTTTTGAAGTGTAATTAGAAGTACTCTTTCTACAGTGTTTAGTATCTGGATCAGAGTATTTCCACCCCAACTTTGGGTTGTGCAGAGCAGTGTGGGACTTTTTTGCCCTTGGCTTAGACTCTGCTATAAAAATAGTTACATCTCAGTGTAAAGTTAATTTAAAAAATCCAATCTGCTCCATTCTTTTATGAGAAAAATTAAATAAAAAAACATATCTCGATTCATACTTCTGGTAAAATTTCAGTACAATGAGTTTGCTGGTGATGAGCTACATTTAATTTCAGCCTTGCGGGCAGAGTGACTTGTTAGTTGCTCTGTTAAACCACAAGAGTGTGTGTGCAATTTCCAATACTTTCAGTGCCAGATTAGACTTTTATATCTTGTTTTCCACAGGGGGTGGCAAAAGAATTTAAAAACAAATGCATTCAGGTGAGTCGTTAACGAGCTTCTAAAACACCTCTGGTGTTTTTTTTTTTTGTTTCTGTTTTTGTTTTTTTTTTAAGGGCTTTGTATGTTTACCAGCCACTTAGTTATACCCCATCCTGATACTGCATTAGGCTGCAAGTATCTGCAGGGGCTGTGTGATTACTGGAAATGCACTAAGCACAGTTAACCAGAGAAACAATTTGGCCATTCATTTAATGGCAGATCTGACAGGAAATTTTAATGATGGTTGTGGGTGCAATGTGACAATTGTGGCACAGCCTCTACAGGAAGAATTGTGTGCTGTTTTGGATGCACAACCTCTCTGCTGGAATAAAGCAAGACTGTGTGTAACAGTGATAGGGCATCTTCCCCGCAATTCCATCTTGGAGCTGTCGCTAAAGACCCCTAAAACAGTGAGAAATGCCAGAGACCATTGTCTCAGAAAAGGACAGGAGGCATTACTACATTCACTCCTAACTTTTATCTGTTTCATCAACTCAGCCAACAAGAGAATCTTAAAGGTAATTAGAGGTTTTTAAAAGTGAGCGTTGCATACATTTTTAAAAGGATAGTTATCTACAGTTTAGGAAAAAGAAATTATTCTTTTTCCTTGAGGTAAGTTTTTTCATCAGTATTGGACTAGGCTTATTGAATTTTTATTGAGTTCTTCCTGAGAGAGATGTAAGAAATATTTTTCTATCTTAGAGCTGGCAAGGTAACTTGGGCCACAGATGTCCCTCGTTTCAAATGGTATTTTCTACTGTGCAGACCTGCAGTTGCCCATCACAGGAACTATTCTTGTTTCAGAGTTCTCGCTGCAGTGTCTTTTACTTAATGCTAAATTATATTTGAACTTCATAGTACTGGAGGAAAATATTGACTGATAGAGGTACACAGACTCGTAAACAAACAACTCTTTTAAAGCTACTGCACTAGGAAGACATTTCCTTATCAATTCAGAGTAACTGGATACAGTCTTTAAAAAAATGCAAACTCTGCAGTGCAGCACAAGGCAAACCTCTCAAAATGTGTTACAAAAAGGTCATTTGAAAACATCATCTCTCTAACCATTTAAAATATGTGAGCCATGGAATTCCCCTGCTTCACTGCCAGCTCTCAAGTTGTAAGCAATCAAGATGGGTGGGGAAAATAGTTTGCTAATAACAGCGTTTCCATTGAAATTTCTATCAACAGTATCAGCGCAGTGCCAAGAACTTGAAGTGTAACCTTCCCCCATGGCTGCCCGCATGCAGCAAGAACGCATCGTTCTCCCCACGACAGTCCAGATGCTCATTACAGCACGATGATCTCTCCACAAGTGTCCATTGTACCGTAATGAGCACCACGACCCCCCCGCAGAGGAAATGCTCCAGATAAGGGTGTGGGAGGATTGTGAGCAGCACCAAAACCGTGACTGTTTTTACTGCAGGTGCTGGGAATGATACGGAATCTGCTCTGCAGCATGAAGGGGCAGCTGTGTAACAGTGCCATGCACTCTGCAAAGCCTTCCGAGACATTAGTCTGCTTTTAGAACATTTTTTAAACACCCATATGGAATCATTTCTCTGTGGGATTGTTCTGCTTGGTTCAGAAATAGGGAGCTAGAACAAAAACCGGAATTTATAATGTAAAAAACAAATTTTGACCTGTAGTGAATTTATGTTTATTGCAGATGAAGAGAAATTTGGTTAACAAGACAAATATTGTTTCCAAATATTATATGTAAAACAGAGTCATCTTGTCTACTGGATCTTCTAATCTGTAAATTAGCCAGTCAAAGCACACTTTTTTTAATGAAGCCAGTTTTAGAGACCAGAAGTGATGGTCTGTTACCATCTAAAAATGCAACAGTTTCCATAATTTAAACGCCAGCTGGATTTTTGTCAAGCAATGCCAAAGGTAGTGTAGCTCAAATATATTTTCTGTATCCTTTCTGCAGCGACCTCTCTATCTCTGTGTAAATGCCTCATCTGCATTGTCTTCGCAGATGAAAAAGAAAGAGCTTTACCAATATTTTTACTAGTATTTTTGAAATAGGAATATCTGGGAATTTCTTTGTAGGTGTGTTAGGTATGGAGGGTGGCTTGCACATCCACAGCTGGCTCCCTCTGATACATATTGGCCACATTCACATTATCGTTCTGGAGGCCCAGGACCCATAGGGTGGCCACTAGCTTTAAATAATTGAATGTGTTTCTTTTCCATTCAAAGTATTCAAAACAAGAAAACGTTGCAATCCACCAAAGTAGTGTGGGTTTGTTTCAGGAAATGTTCCTCATGTCCTGAGGCACCAAGGACCATCACAAGCCAGGATCTTGGAGGTACAAATCTCTCTAGGAAACTGTTTGGGGCTTTCACGGATTGCTCATCTCAAATTGAGACACTCCCTCCACACAATGTCTGCCCAAAGTAGTTTCTATTAGCTGAGGCCAGTCTCTCTCTCAGAGGCAAGAGCTGAGTAATGTCACAATGTGGCTGCCCCGGTTTTGGCTGGGGTGCAGTTAATGTTCTTCACAGTGGCGAAGTGTTTGGGGCTGTGTTTTGGATCTGTGCTGAACACAGGGTTGACAATATAGAGAGAGATGTTTCTGTTATTACTGAGCAGGGCTTGCACAGAGCCAAGGCCTTTCCTGCTTCTCATGCTGCCACTGGTGAGGAGGATGGGGATGCATGGGAGGTTGGGAGAAGACACAGCTGGGACAGGTGACCTCAACTGACCAAAAGGATATTCCAGACCATGTGACACCATGTTCAGTATATTAGCTGGGGGGAATTAGAAGAAAAGGGGGGACATTTGGAGTGATGGCATTGGTTTTTTGCAAGCAATTATTATGTGTGATGGGGCCCTGATTTCCTGGAGATGGCTGAACACCTGCCTGCCCATGGGAAACTGTCAATCAGTTCCTTATTTTACTTTGTTTGTGTGCACAGATTTTGCTTTCCCTGTTAAACTGTCTTTATCTCAACCCATGAGTTTTCTGGCTTTTACCCTTCTGATTCTCTCCCTGAGCCTCCTGGTGGGAGAATGAGAGAGTGGCTGTGTGAGGTTGGCAGCTGACTGGGGGGAAATCACGACAGTGCCCAAGTGAGATCTAGAAGTTCTATAGTGTAAGTAGCCAGAAAAACAGAAAAATGAGACAAACTGCAGGTCCGTGGAGAGCTAGGCCAAGAGACTTGCTTTACTTGGACTGTGGGGTCTTTCAGTTTCAATGGAAAGGAGGCCTGGATGAGTGCCTGTATAAGCCAAAGTTGTGCAGAAAAGGGTATCCAAATTCAATCTTGCCATATTTGTGGTAGTTCAGAATGGGAAGTAGTAGGCTTGGCTCCTTTCAACCAAGTCTGTGATATGTCCTTCAAAGAAGAACTGTGCTCTGAAAAAGGATTGTCAGGAGTCCACAGATCTCCCTAATCCCCATAAGCCAAAAGACAGACGCAAAAGATGTTTTAATGAACCAGTGACCCCCCACTGCTGCTAACCCGGTCCTTACTGCTCACGTACAGAGGTGTACAGCCATGACATCGCTTTACCTTCTCAAGGTCTCCTCTCCTGTTGAGTAATGATTGTTGTTTGGTGTATTGATTGGAGGCCTGTTACTTGGTGGCCCATCATATGCTTACCTGCCAATGTTATGTAAATAGAGGGTGATTTGGTTTGTCATCCAGTAATCAATAGCTGGATAATGCAGTAGCTGATCTTTTTTAAGCACAGAGTGTTGAATGGAGTTGAGCTAATAAACCTCACAACTCCAGTCAGTTTTCCAAGGTACTAATCTATAGTAAAAATACCACACAGCAGAAATCAAACAGCATGAAATAGGATGTTCCAGTGTATTGAATAATTTCTCAGTACAGCATCAATGACATTTAGAATAGTGGAAAGATTTGTGTGAGTGTGGCAAAAAGAAATATTTTTATGCTCCTGTGATCTGCACACATCGAGTTTGACAGTCTGTTTATATCCCTTTCTGCACTTTATTGAGTTCCTAAAGAAATAGCAACCTGTGAAGTATTGACAGCAGACAAACAAGCAAAAACAGTTGTTTGAGTATTCTATTCAAAGGTACTTCATTTTAAACTAAATCCAATTCAGTTTTATTCATCAGAACTTTTATGTTCATTTCTCCTGCTAAAGATTTAAGCTGCTTTATTGGCAACACCTGTAAAGAGCAGATTTCAAGAGTTCATTGAAACCAGGTGTCAAATTGTCCATTTACTACCATGTTGTAAATCAACAATCAACATACTATGCTGATTACTTAAGAAAGCCTGGGACACACAGGGTAGCTGATTTTCTGGATGGATGTGGAGGCTGGAGGAGGTTGTGAGGACCAGAATATGTCACATCAAGTAGAACTATGCATATAAAGTTCATTCCGTGGTGCTATGGCTGATCTACAGGAACCCTGACACCCTGTCTAAATGCATGCCAAGCATACCGGGTTGGGAGTCAGGTGAGGAGAGCTTTAGTATTGGTTTGATGACTATTCTGCACTGTGGCCTTGTGTGAGTCATTCCACCTTTCTTTTTGATGTGTTCCATCTGCTGTAAAGATACCCCATGATCTTTAGAGCAAAGACCTTGTCTTGGATTCAGGAAAGGACTAGGATATCTGAAGCACCATATCACGGAGAAGAAACCCTAGCAGCCCCCAGCCTGTGCTGGAGGAAACACAGCGTCAGTCTCAGACACGAAGACAGAGAGTCTCTGATGGTACTGCTGTGCTCCTGCTCTGGTCTCAGAGCCCATACACTTTGAATTATTTCTCCTGCATTAGTCCAGGAGCAGACACAGTCCTTGCTGGATCAGGTTCTGTGAGGTTCTCGTTATAGGTTTGTGTGCAGCCAAGGTCAAGGAGATCCCAGTCTCAGCAGAGGCCTTGTGGGAATATGGGAACACACATCAAGCAACAGTAGGGTTTTTGCCTGGTTCCTCGAGGGGTTTAGCAGGAGCTAAATGCCTGACAGCTGCTGACTCTGGGCCCTTTTTAGTGAAGCAGGATGTAGAGACAATTTGGATCAGGAGGCAAGATGTTTAATGACTGCAAAACCCTCTAAGGAAAGAAGAGGAAGAATATTTTTGGATGGGGCACTTTTATTTGGATCTAGATTTTCCTCCTGGGGACCTAACTTCCAATTCTCCTTAGGTACCTTTTAGATTAACTGTTTTTCTTGACTCAAGATTAATTTAAATTCTCACTTGTCTTTTACTTTAGTTCTATGTTCTATTTTTGGTTTAAAGACACTGATTCATAGTTATAACAAAATCTTATGTGCTACAGTTCTCCTGCAGTGATTAAAAAACCAGTATGTTATGCCAGTAAAAGCAGGTGGTAGCTGCTGACCTAGTTGTAAGAACAAACTAAACAATATAACAGTTAATATTTAATTTCTCTCTCTCCTTTTTTTTTTTTTAAGACTTTTGAGTTTTCACAATAAATATGTCATGCAATTAAGAAGCTTGGAAATTGACTCTTTGCTGTAAGCCTAAGGAAGTTTGATGAGCCTCCCATTGCTCTCTATCAGGATACACAAACAACACTAGAAAAAGTCATGGTTGAGATCCCTCCAGAGAGCTGTAATGGAGTTACTCTTTTGAAAGTCCTGGACTTAGTAGTTGATAGGCTGATATCAGTGTCAGGTCTGAATTTCAGCTTTTTCAGTTAACCTAAGAAAGTTGGTTTTGTCTGTGATTTCTTGCTCACTTCCACCAAGCAGAAAATTTGGGAAATTAATGTGATTTTCCATTTTCACAAATAGCTGTAAAATCACCTACAAAGACTTTTTGCCCACATCTCAGCAGCAGAGGCTATCTCCTATTCTGATTTTCCTTCAAAGATGTCGCTTGTGCAGAAATCAATTAAAATATCTGACTTGATGGGAGTAGAAAGGAAGATGCCAAAGTAATTTATGGTGGAGAAAAGGGGAAGAAAGTGGAATTATGACACAGGGTGTAGATAAAAAGAAAGAATGCATAGATCTGCGAATGTGAGTAATTTTTTTTACTTGGCTCTGCCTTTAATTGCTTGTGACATCAGCACAGAGAATTGGATCTGAGGTTCCTTCAGGCAAAGCTGGTTCACCTGGCATGCTTGTCATCACCAAGATTAGTCTCTCCAAATGAAAGAAGGTGCTGTGCTTGCTTCCATGTGTCAAGCACACCTCCAGAAAGCTCCAAATTTCCGGCTCCATAGAAAGCTGAGCGTGTTCTTGTTGTGTGGAAATGGGGCTGCCGGGAGAGCCTGCCCCGCACTGTGCCCACACACACTACCTCAGGTGTCCTCCAGCTGCCTCCAAGGCAGTGCTGCAGCTGTGCATCCCTGAGTGGTGCAGGAAGGAGTGGGGAGTTTCCCCATTTCATCGGGTTGACAGCTGAGAGCTGCCTGGCACAATCAGGATGAATCTGTTACTCAGATAGGATACACGTGAATCTGCGTTGATTTGTCTGATAGACTTTAATGGATTGCTCATCACTTAATGCAAAAAAAAAATGTATAGGCAAGATTTTCTTTATTTTCTTCTTATATATCTCTTCATTCTCCACTACTTATTTTATATTTCCTTCTATGACTGTTTTGGCATAATTACTTTTTAAAATGTTTTCTATTTTACTAAATAATAAATAAATTTGTTTTTTAAAGAATTCCCTGTGCTGCACCTACTCTATCACACCCCAAATCCCAGCTTTTGTCAGAAAATTCTCCTTTCAAGGTACTTGCAATACTAAAATTATTGTATTACATAAAGAAAACTAAAAGAAAGCAAAATCAATATAAGTTGGAAAAGGTAATCTTAGTAATTTCATCAAGTGAGATTTTGTTTGTCTTTCACTGGTAAGGAAGAATGAAGCTTCATTAGGATAGGAAAATATATGCAGGCTTATATTTCCTCTTCTATTCTTACCTTCACTGTCTTTGTGCTTCCTTTTATGGTTGCCTTTCCATGCGGAGCCCTTTGATTTGTATTGGATTTCTTGCACAAGGCTCTTGCCTTTCCTCTTCATGACCCCTTGATGTACATTTCTGCTGTGAGAGCTGGAAGGAACCAGCCCAAATCAGCAGTGGCTACTGACTTCCTGAAGTCACTGCATGTGAAGAGTGGTTTTAATAACATGGTTGTTTGAAGAAAAATATTTTTCCTTCTTGCTGGAAAAGATGTCTGATGGGCTAGTGTCAGGCAAGGACGCCATCTTGAGTGCCTCCACACACATTTGATAGGAATGCACAAATCCAATATTGCGCCCCTTGTAGCTCCTGGATGAGTTGTTACCTCCCAAAGGAGAGAAGATTTTTAAGTCCCCGTCTCCACTCAGTTTCTTTCTACCCATCTCAGGGCTGACTCCTGACATCAGCTGAAACCTCGCAGCTTTCACAAGCCTAGCCCCTCAATGTGCTTTTCTGAATGGGCATAGAGTAGAATCATAGAATACTCTGAACTGGAAGGGACTCAAAGGAGGATCATGGAGTCTAACTCCCGGCTCTGCACAGGACATGCATCAAACTGGGGGAGGAGAGGCTGCCTCTTACACTGCACTTGAACAAAATACAGTGTATAGTGGCCTGCTGGCACAGAAGTACAGTTCAACATTGCTGCATAAGAAAGAGACTTCCCAACCTTAAAAATCTAATTTTTAATTGTTATGCTAACATCAAGGAATTATCTTAGCAATTGTGCTGCTCTGAGTTCATAGTTTGAAATTCTGCATTTCTCAATGTTCAAACATTTTCATGCCTGTATGAAGGATTTTTACATTTGTTTTGCATGGATAATTCTCACAGCAGCTGGAGTATGGATTTCCACCTTTTGACCATGATTTGCAGTAGGGAAAAAACCTACAAGGCACAGAACAATACAGTAATTAACTGGATGCTCTCTAGGGGCTGTCATATCATTACGCTGTCATAGCATGAGCCTGTGTGGAAATTAATTTCCTGCCAAGCATCAAACACTATTTACTCTATCAAGTAATTTACACAGCCTTTTTACACCTGCATATAGACCAAGTTTTAGTTACTCTTTTGTTCAGTAGTTAGTCCTATCAAAACACAGCTTTCACTAGGAGAACCTGGTGGTCAATCATATCTAACCAGCTTGCCTTACATTTGAGAAGTGGAGACTTTTCAGTTCTCCTTTTAAAGTGTTAAGAAAAGCATAAATATATTTGCATTACTAAAACATATTAACGAATCAAAGTACTGATACAAACACCAATCACTCATATTGATGAATGAAAACTGAAGAACGTTTCTTGAAGGAAAGGAATTGGACTGTATGTCTGCCAGTGCTCATTAATGACAATGCCCATGCAAAGCATCTACTTCACTTTTATAGCATCTTCATAAAGAAAAGTGAAAAGTATCAACACAGAAACTTTAATAAAACAGAATTTTGTGTGGCCCAGTTACCTATTTTGCACTTTTATCTGCAGATAACTCTGAAAATCTTCTCTGCTGGGTAAGATGGGTATATCTGTTGCTACTTCTTCTACTAAGCCTCAGCAAAAGAGGTCATGCTCTGCTTCTTTCATCTGAGTTGGGTTATTACCATTTTTTATATAATTTTCAACCCAAAGGCTCAGACAGTAGCTGATACGACATCTACAATTATTTTTCCTGTTTTAGTATCTTGGAAAAAGCAGTTCAGTTCAATCAAGAGATCTTTCTTATTGTGTTTTCCACAATGAATTAAATTTGCTTTTTCAAGGTCTTCATCACATACCAAGAGATTTTTGGAATTAACTACCCCTCTATCTTCCCTGTCCCCTTCCCATATACTGTGTTTTAAAGCTGGTGGCCATACCATGGTGAAGCCTAAGTTTAAATGTTTGTGAGAGCATTTTGGTTAGCTTTAGCTGCTCTCAGTTCTTGATGCAGTAGCTGCACTGATGGCACTGAAGACATTTGGTTTCCTGTACTAATTTAGCTCTCCATTAGAAACATCAGATCCAGAACTTACTAAGATGGATGCAGGCCACAATTCTCCTTTGAGAAGTTTGTTCCAGCTGAATCTATAACTTAAGTTTGGATAAAAATGGGTATTAAGTTATGAACCAACCTGATCTCTTAGGGTAAGGACGGGATGGTGAATTGACCTTAGTGTTTCCTACAAAATTAAACTATTTTTACACGTTATTTAATCTCAGTACAGATACAAGACCTTGTAGATACATATGTGGAAATGCTGTCCATCTGAGAAACTTCTAGAAACATTTTGCAGGTAAGGGGATAGTGAAACTCCCGCTACTCATGTGGTCAGGCTGTGCACTTGTGCCTTCCCAAACAATACTGTTCAGAGTCTGAGTACCTGAGAAGCAGGCTACTAGCATACCATGAACATACTGGTTTTTAAAAAATATTTAAAATAATAAAAGAAAACTACCTAGAAATGTAAAATGTATTTCTCCTCCTCTGGCCACCTTCTTCTTAGGAAAACATCAAAGAAGTTGAAAATAGTGCTCTTCAGCCTATATGGCCATGAGGGTTTTCTGTGTTGCTCAAAATTAATATTAATTACAATCACACAGTTCCTGCAAACTAAAAAAAGAATGATCCTCTTCTTTCATGCATAGAGTCCTTTTTATTTCTGATATTTGACTCAGACAGTACTTATATGAAATCGTTGATGAGATTCATAAGAAAGCAGAGAAAGTGAAAGAAAATAATTTTTTTTTTTCATTTCAACTGAACCGAGGGCTGAACAAAGGCATGAATATTTTTCCTCTGATATACATGCATGGCTTAGCATAATATGTTGCCAGGCTTGCAGCATCGTTCTTTCTTTCACAGAAATCAATGGGGAGTCCTCTGTACTGCTGGGGTTGAGCTGCCAAGCGGTGAGGAGCTGTGTCTACAGACAGAGGAAGGGTTGAGCAGGCTGCTGTGGAGCTCACTGCCTAAAGGACACTGCAAGTGCCGATGTGTACATGGGTGACTGGTCAGCTCAAAAAAGAGAAATCTATTTAGTCAGGTAGCTGTGAAGTGGCCTTAAAGATTCTGGTTTTAGACAGGCATTTCCAATACAGAAGAAGGTTTAGGTTGAACAGAATATTTCTACTCTCCCAGGGAGTTCATGTTCTTCAGTTATTATCAATTGCTGAAGAGATTGATGGAAGAAAGGGTGTGTACCTGAGTTTACCATGGTGCCACCCCTGTAGCTTTTTTTGTTTTCCTTGAGAATTACGTCTGGAGTCAGGGTCATTAAAAATGCTTAAATTACCTTTATAACCTCCTGCCTGGAGCTGTGATGATTTCTCTCTAGCTGCAGCTCAGGGACTTGGGTTTAAAGCATCTTACTCTTTCTAGGGCAGGTTCCATGTAACCAGAGCACATAACATTATTAATGCACAACTTAAGCATGTGTTTAAGTGCTTCTCTGGATGGTGGCCAGAACAGTCAGCAATTTACATGCATAATGACCAAGTCCTTAACAGTGCTCAGTCAGGGCTTTCTTCTACAATCTAAAAAAAGAAAACCAGAAGAGAAAACAAATATCTCATACTTCAAAACCTGTTAGTTATTGCTGTGAACTCAAAAGCTAAAGTTCTCAGGAGATAGAAACCTCCTTACTAGGAATTTTTAGATATGTACCACACTGAAACTGTTGGTCAGGTCACAGCCTTAGGTCTGGGTATGATGTGTAAGACTTCTCTTTCCTGTCTCTTCTGTCTAAGGGGCTGAACTTTCTATATCTAAGGCAATATTTGCCATAATTTACAATTACTTCTCTTATCCCCCAATTTATGTGGAAATCATTGAGATTCTAGAGGATTTTTTTAATATATGCACTTGAACATTAATGGAAAATGTAATAAAGCAGAAATAAGGGGATACGTGTACCGAATTCTTATTCATCTTTATTCCATCAAGGTTTGTCTGGATTTCCACAGCTGCAACTGAAAATTCATGGAGCTTAAGGGCAGAATTGATGCAGAACTTTCAGAATTTTCAAAACCTTCCTTCCTTCCTTCCTTCCTTCCTTCCTTCCTTCCTTCCTTCCTGTCTTCCTGCCTTCCTGCCTTCCTGCCTGCCT
>VYXC01000924.1:646522-658474 GCA_013397175.1 Platysteira castanea | reverse complement strand
CTTCCTTTCTTCCTTCCTTCCTTTCTTCCTTCCTTCCTTCCTTCCTTCCTTCCTTCCTTCCTTCCTTGTAATAACAATAAAAATGGCGAGAATGGCCAACAGTAAATTTGTGTCATCTTTGCACTGAGCTTTTCTCAACGTCTTTTTTATCTGTTTCCTCACTAGGGAATGTCAGTGGTTTTCAGATTCAAATATCTAAATAGGTTTACAGTCTAGGGCACTATGTGGTGTAAGATGTCTAAGCCTCATTAAGGAGCTGGTGGAGGTCTAAAGCACCTACAGCCATTTGAGATCTGGGGTGTCCCATCTGGCTTCTAAATGCTACTTCTAAACGTCACCCATAAGTCCTGCTTCGTAAGACCTAACAGTATGCAATCATTGTGGGTAACCCTAGGTGTTTCAAAGGCAAACTCTGATATTTAGGTAGCAGACAACTGCATTGTCAATGCCTATACTTAGGCAGCTGAATCTGGAGCTGGATCCGATCCTAGGAATCCCTTTTGTCTCCAGGTGCCTCAGCACTGTAATACTTGGGGATGTGGCAGTAGGAGGGATATATGCCAGAGGATTTCCTGAGTACACCCAGCCATTTGCTTTGGCAGGCCAAGCCTGATGCCTCCCTTGTGCCTCCTTCAAATCTAAAGCAGCATAGGAAATATATGCATGGTGAAATGTGAGTTTTCCAAAATAATTAAATAGTTTCAAAACAGAGATTAACTGTGTAAATAAAGACAGCACTGTTGAAAGGAAAAGACAAACACTCTGACCCACATTAGCTGCAAAATTGAAGCCAGTCAGGCTGACAACAGTGGTTTAAAAAGAAAATAATACTCTTCATTTACACAGGAAACAAAACATCTTCATTATCACAATAATTTTTCTCCAAAAATTTTTAAGGGGAGTAGAGTCCCACCTAGTAAGAAACAGTTCATAATCACAGAGAATCACTGATTGCTGCTGTTTGATGCTCTTTTCCCAAGTGTTGTACAAAGTAGCCATGCAGACTACAGCTAATTATCTGTGTCAGTGTTTTTCTGTTCTAATAGAAGGCTTGAAGCACATGGATGATAGTTAACAAACCACCCTCAGAACCAATTTACAGTAGAATGGCATTTCTGCACTGAAACTGTAAACAAGATGCCCAGCAAATTAGCACCTTCCATCTTCAGTCTCTGTAACTGAAGTGCCACTGGAAAGGATGAGCTGCTGAAAAAGCAGGATTAGGGGGATGGGGTAAGTGGTTGTCACTCACTTAAAAAAAAAAAACAACAAGTGAAGCACAAACTGAGCAGCACAGGAAATTGCTGCATATGCTTCAGAGAAGCTCAAAGGTCTGACTTCCTAGGGGAAAGCCTGCCTGGAGGCCACCTCACCCCTAACTGCTGTTTACCTTGGCACAGCATCTCCTGCCTCCACCCTGGTAATGACTCAGTGAATCACATGGGAATTGCTGCATCTTAGGATACCTTCAAACTATTGCTAGTCAAAGATGCTGAATTCCTCACAGAGTGACATGGCAGAGGAGGAGGTCTTCAGTCTCTCCTAGAGAACGCTCAAGAAAAAGGAGATCTAGAGATTTTAATTTTTATCCTCTTCTAGGCCATCAAGAACCCTCTGTGGTTGTCCAGATGCATTTGATACTAGTTTTACTGCTCTGCTTGTTAATAGCTGGCGATCCTCCACAGAGAAAGAGAAGAGCTATCAAGTGCTGTTCCATACCAACTCACCTCCTTTGATAGTCACTGGAGGTCGGTCCAAAGCTGTTTGAGATGCATATCCCAAAGTCCATTAAACACACAAAGATGGTGTGGGTCTGTGATGAATCGTGTGCTATCTTTGCAAGCCCCAAATGGATGTTTTGGATACCCTGTGGTGCCTCAGAAGTCCCCACCTGCAAATGTGTGTGCATCTGAGACCTGAGATATTTATATAACCTCGGCTCTTTAGTTTCATTTCCTCCAGGGAGATTGTGGCCAAAATTCCAGCTGGAATTTGAAAAGTGAACTGAAAAAAAAAAGTAAGTTTAGTACAAGTTTGTAAAACCGCCAACTTAGCATTTTGATAAATCACTCACTAATACATGGCTAAAGAACCAGTGAAAATACTTTAAATACTGACTTTACTCATAGCAAACACATGCTTATGTTTGCAGTCATTCTTGGATCCTGGACTGAAGTGCTCAGTAGGAGGATGACCCAGCTGTTGTCTGCATTTTCTGAGTTCCCCAAAACATCCTTGTGCCAACACCGTCCATGGGCTCTGATGCAGCTGGGACAGATGGAGATCTCTAAGCCACAACGCTAACTTCCTCCAGTATTTATGGGCCAAAGCATATCTTTCTTGGCACTATGTGGAATGACACAGCCTGCATGACAGTGAAACAGTTAACATCAACAGTAGAAAATTCTTTGCCACTCTAACTTGCACATGTAATCACTTCCCCATCTTCTAGGGGCTCTCCTTGTGAATGACAGTAGCTGTTGCATAGCTGTTGATTCAAATCTCTCAGAATCCCATTATCTGTAGTCTCATTGTAACTGCAGAAGTTATTTCCAATAAAGTCATTCTTTTATTAATGAAATCTAGCGTTACTGCACTATAAAATTTGAGCATATACCTCTACGTCTCATTCACTGCAATAGCAGTCATCAACTTTAAAAATTACCTAGAAGAATGTGAGTTTCAATTATAAGACATGTCAGTAAAAATAGAACATGTAGCTAAATGCAGCTAGTTCAGTGATAGGAAATAGCATGATTATAGGGAGAAAAGAGAGTGTTCCTTGCTATGATTTTTTTCTTTGCCATTCAAATTGCACTCCAGATAGCATCTCAAGCACTATAAAGACAACCTTTGTCACTTCTTCTTTACTCTTACAATCACCATGGTGGATACTCAGCCCTTGCACATGACATGGTCTAATGCAGTACAAAGCCAGTTTTAGTCCTTGTTTTTGTTGTGTTCCTCTAGACAATGTGAGGAAAAACCAGAGGCAAATCATGCGAAGTCAGTCAAAGTGCTTGTGTAAATCTATTAGTCTTCACTGTTTCTATTGACTTTAACAAATCACTTGCATTTGTTATGTAGCCAAATGTGTTATTGTTCCATCAGGGACTCATAGTGTTATACAGCTAAAGCAAGGAAATGTATTGTTTTAGGGAGTGTTGTGTTTCTTTGGGGATTAATAAATCCGAATATATTTCAACATTTTCTGGAGTGACAAATGCAAATAGATAGCAACCATAGTAACAGCTAACTCCCTTGAGAAGCACAAGGATCCACACCCACTGAGGAAGCAACCTTTCTGAGTCTGGAATTTCAGTTCTGATTTCAAAGCCTCTGGTGGGATGAAATAAAGCCATCACTTAGATGCAACTGGGCTCACCAAAATTGGTAAGAGACCAGAGATCCACCTCTGTTCGAGGCAAAGTGGGGATTGGAGCCAGAAGCCACTCCCTGAGCATAAAAGCCACGCATGTAGGTAGGTGTGAAGGACTCACTGTTTTCATTGAAAATCTAGCAAGTGGCAGTAGTGCTATGCTTTCCCTAACACATGATAGTTTGACCACATGTGTACCAAGAGGACAACCTGGTTTTCAGACATCACAAAGTTTTGATCCATTTATAAATCACAAAAAATAAATAGCCATGGAAGGAAGACTAATATTAACCTTAAAAAAAATAGTGTTACAGTTAACAAAAAACATCCCAGTTTTTTTCCAATCCCACACTAAGATAAAAACAAACACTTGAAGACAGGCCTCTGTGGCAAAATGAACCATTCCTAACTATTACTATTGTACTTTACAGAGTGCTGAAGATTAAATGCATATGAGGACTGCCACAGCCTAGGCTTCAAAGCCAAACAATCATTTTGTCATACATGAATTCATCTGGCAATTATACTTAATAGAAGACAGAAAATACACACATGCCATTACATGAAAACAAAGATATACAAGACTCAAATCAGTACAGACACCACCCTGCCTGAAACTGGATACTATGAATGCAACAAGCATGAGCTTTCTCCCGGAGAGCTTGGAGCAGGAACCCCAGCAGTGGTAATCTCACTTCTCTAAGCAGGTTGGGCTGTCTGTGGGGTGCAGAGCAATGATCTCTGGAGAGGTGAGGCTGGGCCAGGAGCAGCAGAGCAGTATTGGGTTGATGCTGTCAGCCCAGCCACTGAGTCTCCTCTGCCCTGGCAGCAGGCCAAGCTCTGCATTGTGCTGTTTTGCACAGTGGAGACAAGATTTTATTGGTGCTTTTGAAGCCAGTGGGAAAAAGAACATAGCCAAGTAGAGATTTTCTGGGCCTGCAATTATTCAAGAGGCAAAGTATTCAAGCAGCTGCAATGTAGCTGTAGCGTGAGCAGGCCAAACTAGGATGTCATCAGTATCAGTCTATGTTACCTGCTAGGCCAACTTCTGCTCCTGGTTATGCCCATTTGACCCTTGAAAGTGCAGGTAAATCTGACATATTCTTTACAGAATTAGTGAAATAACTTAGAACTCAGTCAGTTCTGTCTGGGATGAATCTGTGCACGTAAATAATCTTTATTTTACATACCTAATGGAGAAAAGATTAGTGAACTATTTCTAAAAGCTTGGGCTTGTCTTTCATTGCAGGAAAAATTATCTAAGTCTCATTCATCGTCCAGTGTTTGACAGGTACACAAACCTGGAATAACTATAATGTCTCTCGTCGTATTTCATATTTATTTCAAAGTAGCTGAGAACACATATTTGATTCACATTATTCAAATGCTGGAGTTAGGTTTTTTTTTGCTCTACACCCAGCTGCCTGCACTAGACATGTATATACTGTGAAAGCTGTGTGCTGGGCAGCAACTGAAGGTGAATTCTATGCTGTAAAGGCTAAACCTGCTGCCTTGCCAAAATTGTTTGCAGTGATGCTGCAAACATGTTTCTCTTTCTAGCTATGTGTGTTTTCTGCTTTATTCTTCAGCTCTTTCCTTATATACTGGATTCTCTCCTCTAGTTTCTGATGTTAATAGCCTTTTGCTTTTAATTTTCATACCTGTTGCAGCAAAACCATGCAAAATCCAAGCCTCAAAATATCTGGCTGATTTGGTTTGGTTTCTTCCCAACTGCATTAAAATGGCTTTTTGTGAATCATTAGCACCTGGATTCATTTCTTCAGCCTGCTACAGTGCTAGCATCACATTGCAGCTGGCTCCACAATGCAGCTGAAATCCAAGGAGTCACTAGTTTAACACAGAGCTGCAGTGATGGCAGCACCTCTTGCTGGGTGCATGTTGAGACCCTGCACCGCATAATAAAGTTGTTACACAGGTATCCTCCTTTTTGCTAGAAATCCTTAAACTGTACCACGGAATTCACTAAAATTTGTATTTGTGGTTTTCTTGGTGTTGCCTCTGTCCCGAAGACAGATGGATGCATTGAACCTTGCAGGGTTTGAGTGTCCTTGCAGAATAGCCTGGACATTAGTGGCTATTCTGTTTCTGTCCTGCTGTGTGGATAATCTGATGCGTCTGCTCAGTCTTGGAAGCTGCAGTAGCTTTAACCTTTTCTCTGTTATTTGGAGGTATTTTTCAAATTATCTATGTCTTATCTCTCCTAGAAGCTAAAATCACACATCCTACCATCGTAATAGGAACCTCACAAATTTTGAGTTCCAGAGTTTCTATCTGTTCTGTATAATGATCCTTTTCCTCCTTTTTTTTTAATACTACGAGAATCTCTATTCTGTTAAAAATGAAATGCACAAGTATTTAGTGTATCAGCAACAACTTCACTTTCTTTAATGCTGTCCTGAGATTTGTTTCATTAGTTGTTCCCCTGGCAAAATTTTCCATGTAATACACTAGCCATGTTCTGGAAAACACATTTTACTCCCTTGGCATTTTTTCCCCTCAATAGGATAGTGAAAATCAGCCAGCAAAAGGAAAAAAAAAAACCTCTTTGCAAGTCAGTACAACAGCAACAAAACAGCTCAATGTTTATTATCTTGTCATTGTCTCTCATGGTCAGCTGTGTGTAGAGAATTAAGACTTTCTTGCACTTCTTCTAATCTGCAAAATATTTTATACACATGCGAATTCCACAGGAATCAGTCTCTGCAGGTTGGTTTGCTCTGGTTCTGCTATGTTTACACCTTCAAATCCCTTCGGCGAGAGTCACTCTAATGGTTCATATCACATTTGAGGTATTGCAGATACTTCATGCTGTGCAGCAGCAGAGGAGAGCATGTTTATAAATATTTGCTCTTTATTAAATGGTGCTTCAGCAAACATTGTAGCACTGCACACAGCCTGACTTCTGGGATCCTTCTCAAAAGCAATTCCATGCAATTCCATGTTCTCTCTTGTGTACTACAGATCTTTTAAGATACATCCAGAATTCAGCAAAGTGAAGAGATTTCCAAAAAAGAATGCCAGTGTATACAAGAGGAGAGAAAGTGAGGACAATTAAACATAAATACTTGAGGTCAAGGGTCACATGTGCAGAGTGAGGCCGCTCAATATAATAACTTGACTACAGATTTTATTTTTAGGATTTGATGCATTTTTTTCAGGAAAGAATTATTTTTCATTGTATTTGGATGGTCTAAGAATTACTTGCAAGTTTCTGTAAGACCAGAGAGGGAATCACAGAAGCCACAGCCAGTGTTTAGTGGATGAATTTCTAAACATCTCTTGTGATTGTAGCTTCACTCAACAATTTATTTGAAGAGTCATTGCTAGGCAAGATATAGTTTTTGTTGATGCAGGAAATTCCCTACTCTCTTGTCAAAGAGAGCTGTACATGCTGTTCCCTGTAACAGCAGGATGAACAACCACAAGAAACAGAAAATAATAATATGGAAAATGCACCTTTTTTCTAGCATTCATTTTTCTAGACCATGGTCTGCAATTAAATTTGTAACTGTATAATTACTGCAAAACTTTCATTTGGGAAACTTTGTACTGGTGAGCTACTAAAACAACAGCTTTGGAGCTGCTGCAAATTGAAAAAAAGACATCTGATCTATTGTCCTATGACTGTTCAGTTTATTCTGTGATTCTGTGACTCTATATGACTATGGTCAAAATTTTAAAAGAAATCATCTCAGTGCAGTGCTTGAACTTATGTCCCAGGCTCAGTCATCAGTCTGAATGTGCTAAGGTCACTGTCTCCTTATAACAGATGGAAATTCTTCATGGGCTACAGCTAGACCTGTGAAAATATATCAAAGGTGAAGCCTTTACAATTTTTCCTTTTCTAGTTTCTCTGGAAAATGTCTTACAGGAAGATCAGTAGCCTCTAGGTTGTCATTGTCAGGTGGAGAAATGATCTCTGATGTGTCTTGCTTGTCACAAGTAGACTAAAAGAGTCTAAAGCTTTGAAAAATCTCTCAGCTCTATGGCTTGTCTTTTACAGCTTGTAAGCAGTTGTTTCTTCCAGTTCATTGTCAAAATGTTTCTCAAGATGCACAATTCCTTTCTAAGCTAGGCTATGTAGATGATAATTACAAAGGGAGCTGCTCTAAGTGACTGGTCTGTCAGTCTCTGAAGTTCCCTTCATCACCATCTCTTTGCTGGCTCAGATCTGGTGGCAGAGAGTTGGTCTGCATTGGCTTCTACAGCCTAATGACACATCAGCTCTTCCCTTCTGACTGTTTCTTACCACCTTGTGCACGATGGCTGAAGGCTTAGTCATGATCCATATACCATCAGTCCTGGCTAACCAGACGTCCCGGATGACTGGAGGTCAGTCAGTGGGGTGCTCACCCACAAGAAGGGCAGGAAGGAGGATCTGGGCAACTACGGACCTGTAAGCCTGACCTCAGTGCTGGGGAAGGTCGTGGAGCAGATCATCCTGAGTGCCATCATGTGTCACATGTACAACAACCAGGGGATCAGGCTCAGCCAGCATGGGTTTGTGAAAACCAGGTTCTGCTTAAGAAACCTGATCTCCTTCTGTGACAGGGTGACTCAGTGGATGAGGGAAAGGCAGTGGATGTAGAGTGGCCAGCAGGACCAGAGTAGTGATGGTGTCCCTGTGCTTGGTGCTGGTGAGGCTGCACCTCACATCCTGTGTCCAGTTTTGAGCCCCCCACCACAGGAAAGACATTGAGGTGATGAAGTGAGTCCAGGGAAGGGCAACAAAACTGGAGCACAAGTCTAACAAGGAAAGCCGAGGGAGCTGGGGTTATTTACCTGTGAGAAAAGGAGGCTTGGGGGAGACCTTATTACTACCTGAAAGTAGATTGTAGTAAGATGGGAGTCAGTCTCTTCTCCCCCAAAAAAAGAGCTATGACAAGAGGAAATGGCCTTAAACTGTGCTAGGGGAGGTTTAGATTGGATATTAAGAAAAATTTTTTCACCAAAATTGTTGTCAAGCAGTGCAACAGGCTTCCCGAGTAAGTGGTGCAGTCACCATCCCTGGAGGCATTAAAAGACGTGTAGACGTGGTGACAGTCCTGGGATAATGGCTGGATTTTATCCTCTTAGAGATCTTTTCCAACTTAAACTACTCTATGGTTCTATAAATCCTGCTCTGGCCTCAGACCCAGATCTCTCTCAGTTGTGGACAGGAGCCACCAGCAGACCCTTGCCCTCCAGAGGGCAGAGGTGAGGTGTCCTGTACACACTTAAATCCCCAGCAGACCAGAAAGCATCGTACTAAGGCATCCACAGATCAAGAATGGTAGGTTTGGCTTCAGCTGATGTAGTTGGTGGCTTGGACTGGGTGGTCCCCAATGACTTTCTGAACCATTAGTGGATTTTGGCAAATGTCTAATGAAGTGATATTTGCTTCTAAAGTGTTATTAAAATGCATTGATAAATAAATCTGTACCTCTCTAGAGCTTTTCTATTTATATCTATATTTTAGAGAATATATCTATATCCTTCTCTCTATATATGCTTATTTCAATTACTAAAATACTCACTGTGACCATAACTGATAACTATTTCATTACTGTTCCAGATAATACAATGAAATATATCAGTGGTTCAGTGGTTTGTATATATTGTATGTGGGTGACATCAGTGGTTTTGAATAAGTCTCCTGCAGTTACCATGGAAACAGGATTTCCTCAAGTAGCATAGCAGAGTGGCGTGATGTTGAGTGGGGAGTTCTAACATTTAATTTTTAAATTAAACTGTACAGATAACCAGTAGGGAACGGCACAACCTCCAATTTAAAATTAAAATGATGATGAGCTCTGTTTTTCTGTGTTGAATGTCACCTCAGTAATACCTGACCTAGCATTTAGCAAGATGTTATGACTTCTCAGTCTGCAAAGATGCAGGCTGACAAATATTTTTCGTGCTTGCAAAGCAACCTATAGATAGATACCTGCGAAAAAGAGACCAACTTCCCACACAGCAGTGCACTGGCATTGCACATCTTGATATGGGCATATTTCCATAAAAAATAATGTTTTATGTGTTAGTAACTAAAGTATTTTCAATTAACCATAAAATATTGCCTGTAGATCAATATGAAGTATTTCTAGAACCTGATGTTAAGGCATATTTCATATGAATGGCGACGACTTTCAGGGCAAATGGGAGCTGCCTAGTGGATCACCATGGTAACTGTGGTGATAGTGTATGCTTGACTACAGTATTAGTTTTCTACAATCTGATCTATGGCTTGGTTTGAAGAATCATTGCATAATCATTTGGTCTTTTAATGAGGAAATAAAATTGATTGGTTTTGCAATCTTCTTCTCCAGCACAGCACCAGGGTTTTGCACTGTGTCGGAATTTACTAAAAACCAGGGTTCTTCATCTGCATTCAAAATCTCAAGGAATTGAAAAGCAAACATCACAGCAGAGTTTTTCTTTTTCCTTAGTTCTTCTAGTGAGCCTCTGCTCCTTTAATCACGTTAATATCAGATGTGATTAGCATGAGGACCAATCTGGAGAGAATTACAGCATACATAACTACTTTTTTTTTTCTTTTTTCTTTTTTTTTTTCCTTTTCTCTAGATCTGTCTCTTTTTCCTCTGTAAGGAGAACTCTTGGCCATTGAATTCAGGACTTGATCCTTAAGTTCTTATTCCTTCCAGTAGCTGTAATAGGCATTGTCCATGCTTGTTTACTTCCGGGACTTGAATATATCCTCAAAATGAAGTCTGTATAAGGGGACAGGACACAATTTGCTGCTCCAGAAGAAATGCAGGTGTTGTGACCAAATGATGTTTTGAAGTCCTTCCTCCATGACACAAATAGTAGAAAAAACAGTTTCTCAGGTATAGGCTCACATTTCAATGCAAAATCACCTCTAAACCATCAAAAAACATCAGGGTATCAATAGCCATGAAATGAAAATTCAGTCCTGCTGAAAGGGTTTAGTGTTTATAGAAAACACAGTGGGTGGAAGACTAACTGTATGTTAAATAGGAAAGTCTAAGCTGCAAACACTGCATTATGTGGATACCGTCTTTCACTTCAGCTGCTCTGCTCGAGAGGAGCTTGCTGCTTCAGAGATTAATCCAACCGTGAGGAGGCACCCTTTATTTAAAAGTTTCATGAACGATATTGTTTTTTTCTGTGAACCTTTCTGTGGTGAGGAAAAAATATTTCCTCCAAGACCCCCCATCTGATTTTTGCATAATTGCATATCTCCCCTTAAAAGCATATGCTTGCAATCAATCATTCCTCTCATTTGAAATCCCTAAGGAAATAGCTAGCTGCTGTCACTTATGAGCAGCTCGGCTTTACAATATATCACACGACTTAAGCTCCCACACAATGCCGGCTCCTGCCTCGGGGAAGTAAATAACCCTGACAGGCTGTGGGGTGGGGGTGGCCAGGGAGCAGCTCGGTGGGATGTACTGGTGCCCTGGAGCATCACGAGCCATGCAGGAACCAGCAGATATGAGGCAGCAGGAGCACAGTCCATCCACAGAGGGGTGGGATTATCCCTGTCTACACTCAGGAGACCATGGAGAGGTACAGTGTCTGGGTTTGGGCCCCCCTCAATATAAGATGTGGGCAAACTGGTGTGAGCTCACCCAGGGCTCCAAGCCAGGTGGGATCAGCTCATCTCTGGGCTCAGGTGGCTTCAGAGGGGCTGGCAGCAGACAGAAAGCTAACTATAGGCAATGGAGATAAGTAAATTTCCTTAGGTCTCTGAGGGTGAAACACATGCAAGGAATCATCCAAAGGGCCTAGTCTGGAGCTCAAGGGTCCCTTTCAGTTTGTTCTACTTTTGAAGGAGAATCCTGTTCTTGCATTTCTTCCCATGTGGATCTTAGCTATGCGATAGTATTTTGAACAGCTATAAGAATAGTTGTAATTTTGGTAAATGTAAGAAAAACAATTTTATAAAAGATTTCACATCTTTCTCAGGTATTTTCACAGACCTAAGTTACATAAAGGTGTTCCTTTAAGGAATGAAGTTTAATTCACCCTGTTACATAGAAAAGAAAAGTACGCAAAATTCAGGTTTCCACAATAAATAAAAATATAGGTACACAAACTGAAGTTTCCTCCTAGTTCTTCAAGAGAATTTCTCTTGAATCAGAATTTTATTTCACTGCCATAATATTTATCCTGGAGGGACAACAATGAAGTACCTACCATTCACTTTAGTAGCAGTTGTTGAAAGAAATTGTACTAGTGCAGCCAGAATGCTGTTCCAGCAATATTCCACCTTCTCTAAGGTGTCTCTCTTGCATTATACTGAGGGCTGCAAATCCCATTCAGAGAGAAGGACAGGTGGCAGCTGTCATTAGAAATTGGGATCAGGTGAAGTCAGTGCAAGCTTCTTACTCACACTGTTACTTTCCTGTTCCTACCTTGCATATCCTGTGACAAGTTTCAGCTGGGCTGTCTGCTGGCTCCACTTAATTCATGAATTACACCTGACACAACTCCCATTTACCTCCACAAAGAACTTTCTACTCCTTTTTTTTTTTTTTTTTTTTTTTTTTTTAGGTTTTGAGACGGTTTTTAACGTTTCCATTTATGCC
>VYXC01000924.1:564217-646502 GCA_013397175.1 Platysteira castanea | reverse complement strand
AAAAAAAATATATTGTGGTGAATTCAGTCCAGGGAAAACCCTCCTTAGAGTATGTTTTAGTGCAGGCCTTTTACAGCTGAGCCTGCTAATCCAGTTGAGACCTCATAGTGAGCTTGTCATCAATAACGATTCAGAGAGAAGAAAGACACAGTGAGGGTAAGCCGTATGTGTGTGTCTTGTAGAGGTCAGCAGAGCCCAGGGTGGATCAGCAGGGGTGGAGGGGAAAAGATGCCCTGGCAAACAGGGAGGGTCTGTTGTGCTGCAAGGGCACTGCTGCCAGTCCCTTTTGAAGACCATCAAAAGTTCCCCAGCAGCCTCTGGAGCACACTCAGTATATAAATGAGGGTAAGAAGGACAAAAGAGTGAGTGACCATCTGAACTACTGACCCTTTGACCATTGTACATATTCTGAGGCATTTCAAGAATTTCTTTGACTGATGATGAATGGAGTTATGAGCAGTGTGCTGGCCAAAGTGGCTGAACACAGCACTGTGAGTTGTAGGAAATGTAATAAGTCATAAATAAAAATGTTGCCAGACTTCTGAGAAAATTTCAGAAAAATTGAGTTCTGAGAAGAATTAGCTCTGCAATTTTTGATGGTCTAATGTGTTTTAACAATATTCTTGGCAGATCGAAATATCTAATCATCTTTGGAGCTCCTAGAAATATTAATTGTGCTTTCTGATTGTGTCTGAAATAATTCAATTATATCAATTATATAAAAAATCCATGGAATGCTAATGCAAATCTCAATTCTTGGGCAAGCAACAAAGAAACTACTCTTTTTGATGTATCAATAATCCGTGTTTTGTGCTGCTGCAGTTTAAAATGTCAAATGTGTATGAATGACTCCATTTATATTGCAGAGCTTATCTATTTTAATCCTTCCAAACAAGTTTTAAACAAGTTTTTGATCATTTTAAATAGTTCTCTATTTCATCGTTCCTCTGTGCCATTCAATTGCCCTTTCTTTAACCAAAAAAATTTAGTACTGTTTTTGGTCACTTCTAGTGTTCACATAACTCTCTCATACTAATTTCTTTGCTGTAGATAAAGGCAGAGATGACAGTAATTTCCATTCCATAGGCAAAACTTTTAATGTGGCAAATTTGTAAAGGACTAAATTTCTCTTTGAAGAAATATTATTCATATATTTTTTAGTTATTACCATTAAACCTTGGGTTTTTAATGTTGAGACAGAAAAAATAAATACCCTTTTTTGGCTTGACCTATTAAAAATGTTTCAAGTTTCATAAATACTACAGCAGTAGATTTCTTTTTAATTATTTATATCATGCACTATCATGTACCTTACAACTTCTTTGCTTTACTGTATTTTAATAGATTAAAATATCTTCTGGCACTGAAAGCTCCTGTAATATGTGTCTCATCCAGGCTAAAGTCTTTCTATCTCATGTCTGAAGACATTCGTCTCCTCATTTTCCTTCCTATAGGTAATATATTTAGGCTTCAAGCGACTTATTTTGTGTCAGGAAACAACTCTTTTACAAGTTCCTTATTCAAAGACTGAATTTTAATAAATTGTACCTAAGATTGCAGAGGAACTTTCATTGTAAATGTCCTTCTTCAGACAACTATGGCTAGTACTGAAAAAAACATGGTTCAGGAATATTCAGATATGAAACATCTTTTTAATTTCTGACAAAAAGTATTCTAGGACAGGGCCCGCCCAATAGGAGGCTCTTACAGTTGATAGTAATGGCTTCCTGAAAATATTGTACTAGGAATATTTAGAGTTAAGACCTAAGATTGTTCAGTATGGAAGAAAACCAAAAAGATGAGCCATTTAGACAATCAGATCAGATTAAATTCAAAATACATATTTTTTTTATGATGGACTTTCGACAGCTGAAGCCTCAAACCAATAAAAATATATTTAGTGGAAAATTTCGGAAGGGGGGAATGACTGCATGGTGGCTAGCTCCAAAACTGAAGAGGAGGTGAAAGTCAATAAGCAAATGAATATAAATAATTCAATCTGCAATTCTTTTTTAATTTGTGAAAAGAACACAGCTTAGGGATTGCTTTCAACACACATTGGTGTTGTGATTTTTTTTTTTTCTTTTTTTGCAGATTCAGAACCAGACTACCCAACCAACCTTTTTAAAAAATTCCAGACATTTATTTTTCTCTCCACTCTTGAGCAAATCTCTGGGGACATGTTTTTCACATCAAATCCTGTAGGAATTTCTGCATACAAGATGAGATGTAGTATGACAGATGTCCATGTGGACAATGCTAATGAAATGTGATTTTGTCTTGAGCAGTAAAAACCTGGACATCAACTGCAGTGCCAGAAGAGATGCTGGTGTGCAGTAGATAATGTGAACAGATAAGCAGCTGAAATGCAATATGGTAACAAAGAAGGGCAGCAAAACTTTAGTTTATACAGGCAGAGGGGTCTTATAATGAATTTGGGAACGCCAAGTGTTCTTTCTGGGCAGAGTATTTTTTCAGTCTGATCATTAAATATCTAGTCTAAACTAACATTTAATTCCTTCTGTCTCTTTCAAACAGAGAATACGTACTTTATGACTGACTCAATCCTCCAGTCTCAGATACCTATCTGTATGAAATATCAGTATTTCAAAACTAGTGAAGACCTGAAAATTAGCATACTTCATATTATTATCTGTGTAAAACTCTAAAATTAAAATTATATCCATGTATGCCTTTATGCATCTCCAGCATCAGGCCTGAAATAGGTTGTTTTGCACTGGGACCCTGACTTCACATCCACGTTTTGGAGAAGTTACTTTGTTTATGTGTACAGACATGGATATAAGCACTCATGTTTGGGTATTTAGCATTGGAAAGTGTGACAATTTGTCATCTGTGCTCTTTTTTAACTAGCTAAACAAGGACTGTGATTATGATCATTAATACATGGGTATCCCTTGCTTCTTCAGTGAATCTATTTTCCAGAATGGGCTAGAGGAGGCCACTGAAGAATTTTGGTTGAGGACAGTCTTTCGTTTACACAATTATTCTGTTGCTGTTGAGTTTTCTCACAAACATTTTTTCCCCGATGTTGTTCTTCATGTAGTTTTAGAAAAAATGGATACCAAGGCAGAGATCCTGGATAAAACAGAAATTAATCCTGGTCTTTTATTCTAAAGGACATTCCAGATACTTTTTTTTCAACCTCTTTATTTTTTCTTTAAAGAATGTGAAGTTTTCCAGTTTCTATTCTCCACTGTGTATCAATGGCTGACTAATAAATAGAATTATTTCTTTATATACATATATATGGTGTATTAAATAATAATTTTTTTTAAAGTCCTCCAAGTACATTTCTGAGCATTAGAAAAACATCTTTACTATTCCCAGACTAATGTGAGGCTAGTAGTTATGATTTTAAGCTTAGATATCATATCAATGAACATTTAAGTACACGTTGGGAGTGTTGAAAGAGCACCTTTCAACGCCACTACGGAGGTGTAGGTGTTGAAAAGCAAAGTGGAGGTAAGCTGTAGGTGGAGTCTGTCAACAATCAGCCTTAGATGTCACCTTAATTGTGTGTAATAGCTCAGTGGAAAATGGCACCAGTACTTAAATGAGAAGAGTCCATAATAAGCAGAAAAAATATATCACTTAATGTTCCAATTTGTAATAAGAACAATAATTTGTAATTGTCAGAAAGATGCATCCTCATGTCATCCCAATTTACCCTAAAAGCTCTGCTATCACTTTGGAATGTGCATGGTGGATCCCCACATATTTCATCAGAAATACTCAAATTCAGTGACAGTGTAGATCACTTCTTCGTCACTGAGCTGGTACTCGGTGCTCTTCACTACCTCCAGCTTTCCAGCTATTTCAGATGAGCTGGAAACAATACCAGTGAAAGGAATGATGATAATGACTCAACAGAGTGCATAGATAGGACTGTAGCAATGAACTGTAGCTGACCTGTGGCTAAATTCAACTGTTGTACCCAATTTTCTCATGTCAGAAGAAAAATTGCTAACTGATTGATTACTAACTAGCTAAAAGTGACTGACTGATTGAAAACATAGCCTGGTATCAGGACTGAATTTTAGCACTGTGACACAAAAGGGCTGTGGCTGGAACTATAACTGCAGGAACCGCTGGGACAAAGTAATACAGTCAATACAGATATATTTCAGCATTATTTTTTCAGCTGGCCTGGTAAGTTTTCTGATTTTGCACATGTGGCAGTTTGACCAGATGTGACCATACTATTATACACAATTATGCCTCTGTTACTTTCAAAATCACAGTGAGTTATCATTACAGCATTTCTTTTGTAAATCCAATGTAGATATGCCTAAAGATTGTTTATGACCCGTGTCATTGTATAGATTTTATGTGACAAAACACAGCCTGGACCTACATAGTTTTCTGCAGAATAATTACCAGTTGGCATACCAGAACGAATGGTGGGAGGCCATCAAAAAACTCATCCAAGCCTTCCATCCATCTGTCCACTTGCTGTTTGTGGAACATGTAGTTTTTATATTTAATGATAAAACAGTTTCCTGTATACCACATTTTCAGTTTTCCCAAGCAATGCTTGCATGCAGCACTTAGTGTTCATTTAATGTTCATTTCCCAATGTGTAACTTTGTGTCTAACTTCAACTGGCTAAAATAAAAATAAGAAACACAATGTAAAATATTTATTTGCTATATCATTTTCTCCTGATTTTCATCTGCACTGTCCTGACCTATAAGCATCTGTGTTTTTTATCTATATAGAGGGTTTTTTTCCAGTAGGGAAAAGCTTCAGTTGAATATTTTTAAGAGAATCTTGTTTTGTCTGCAATGATAATAATGTAGCCAGAGGAAAAATAAGTTTAGTGTTACTTTCAGGTACACTTTTTTGAGAAATTTATTTAATTAGTAACAGATGACTTAAGAATTAACCACTGAGAAAGAAAAATGTGTTTAAATTGTTAGACATGTGATAATGGATGTATTAAAACAGAGCAACATGTATCAGTGTCTGTATCTTTCTCAGTATATATGGCATTAAATATTTTAAGATCTGCTCTTCTATTTTCTCTCCTGCAAGTACAGGATACACAAACCCAATGGATGCTGCAAATGTTGCAAGTTACTTTGAAGTCAAAGTTTTGCTTTTACTTTGTTTGCTTGTTTGTTTTGTTTTGTTAACTTCCGTGAATTAATGCTCCTGCGCCTTGGAGATGGCTCTCTGATGCAAAGGGTGTCACCAAAATACCTGAGAGTTGCCTCTGAGCCCGTTGTGTCTGAAGCAGGCATGAAACTTCTCCACTAAGCTCACTTCCTCATAAAATCTGTTCAACAGCAGTATATGTAGGACGCTCTCTGCTCCAAAAGCCAAGCTGCACCAGGCAGAGATCTCCCCACGCGCCCTGGGGGAGGCTGGCACCTCCAGACACTGGCTCCGAGTGCCCAGTCTGCCACTGCACCTGATCCTTACTGTGGGGTGTCACCTTTTTTTTCTTTTTCATATCTTCCTTGTGCTCAAGGGAAGCTGGAATGTTTCTGGTCCCTCTTTTTTCTCTGTTTCCTTGCAGTGCCTGATCCTATATTTTCAAGGTGCTGAACTGAGATGTTAGACTCATGGAAAATTAAGCTGGGTGAGGCCATGACAGATCATCCATTCCATTCCCTGTTTCAAGGTAAGATCAGCTAATGAAAGTCTTTCCTTATAGATGTCTCTCCAACTTGTTTTAAAAAATGTCAATCTATGTGAGTATTTGCCTATGTGATTATTTTAGAAAGTGAGCTTTTTTTTTTTTTTGCTTTCCAAAAGTAAAACTTTAAATGTATAGGTGCAATAGATTATTCCTGCCCTGGTGGACACAGATAATGGTTTCTTCCCTTCTGATTTGCACCTTGCTTTGCAATCTTTGATCCCAGGGGTCCCTCAGTCATCTTAGAAAAAACCCTTCTCTTTTCAGTTATGTATCATAGTGTATTTTCTAGACTTTGGACCCTTCCTTTTTTCCATGGAGTCCCTTCTGTTAACCTATGCCTTCCTTGAAGTGTGGTGCTTCAAACTGGGTGATGTATTTCAGAGAACTTCCTAATTCTGCATAGATTGGGAAAAACTTTATATTTCTGATTAACTGTTATTCCCAGAATTTAATGTACTAATTGCTGTTTGGTCAGCTTTTACTCATTTTGTGTTTGCAGTTGATTAAACTTGAAAGTGAGCTTTTATTTTTACTTAATTATCTCTTGCTTATATCCATGCAAGAGAAAATGTTTAGTAGAGTAGGCCCCAGAAACAGGAGCTGGCTGAGAATCCTACTCAAGATTCGAAAGGTTTATTGCAATGATCTGGATTTCTCCATCCCCAGCTCCTCCCAGAAAGCCATTACTTTGTGTCTGCATCTGCATGGTGACTTGCTGGCTTACAAAAGCCTGGCTGAACTTAAGCTAAAGGTGAGATATCAGCAGCTCATACACAGTGGCACCAACCAGCCAGCTGTGATATGAAATACCTACAAACAAACTGCATGAGGGCATCATCTTTATCTGCAGAACCATGCGGCATTGAAGGCAATCAGAGTCTCTGAAGCAAAATGCTTGTCACAGGGCTAAAAAGGGCAGCAAAATGTCATCTGTTTCATTGCTCCTGAGGTCACAGGAGTCAAGTGTTAGTCCCTTTCTTTTTTTTTTCTACATATAGTTACTAGAGACTGTGGTGAATGTATACCTTTCCTGGAATGAGAAAATGTATTTGTGGGCACAGAAGTGATTACATACTTAACAGAGCAGCATTATTATTAGGCAGCATTGCTATGTGGTCTACATAGGATAAAGATGGATTTGACATCATGCAGGCCTGTAAAATTAGCATGAAATGCAGAAAATATGGATGCTTTATTTCTAATGATTTCAGTAATTGTAAGCTAATGGGAGACTATGAAAAGGGCAAAAAAACCCCCAAAGTTTTTTGCTGGGTGGGAAAATAGGATTACTTGGTGAAGCTTTCTGCTACCGTAAGTAGGAAAGAATTTTCACAGATAATTCTTTGGCTGAGATTTCCTGGCTGACTTACAGATAGAAGGTGACATATGCAGCTAGGATTTGCCTGTTAGTCTTAATATGAAAGTAGCGCTCCTCCCAAATTCCACATGGCACTGCTGCAAGCCTCTGGGAATTATGTCTAGCTCTACTATTTTGAGGAATCATTTTGTCCTGGTAGATGCATACTGGCTGTGCACTCTAATTTTTCTTTACTTCTGACCAATTTTTGGAGATACTGTAATACTCAGTGAAATCAGAATCAAATGCTTCATTTGAGCTTTATATTGAAATTTATAACAGAGACAAATAACTCATGACTCAGGCATTCTTGATCAAATAAATCAGTAAAACAAAAAGTAGCTTGTCTCATTTTGTGAGCAAGCTCTTCTGGAGTTTAAAGGTTCTTTGTCTTATCTGACACTTCAACAAGGCGAATCATTTAGTGAATTAAAGAACGCATGCATTTCCCTTGCAGATTACTTTTAAGTAATGAAGTTAGTGTTTGGGCAAAACAATCAGCTTTACTTAGGGGTGCTTTGAAACGAAGTCTCTAAGAAGAAGCTGAGTGATTTTTGCATGACTGCATTCCATGTCATCATCTGGTATGAAAAATGCATTATACTCTCACTTCCTTCCTCTCTAAGCAAACTCAATTTCCAACACCTGTGATTTGAATAAACTGTACACAGACTCCTATAAAAGAACTCAACTGTAAAAAGGTTATGGATTTTTAGAACTGCATTTTGAAGTCTGATATACCCACATTATCCGAAGAGAGCATGTGAGGCCAGCAAGCTGTAGGAAAAAATTGTCCCAGTTCATGTAACACAAGTAACACAGTGAGTAGAAATGCTGCCTTGTGAGGCAAGGCAATGAACCAGAGAGGCAAAGAAAGTGGTCCTAGGCAGGGCTAGCATCGTCCCCCAGCTGGAAGGAAGTCTGGTTGGGGTATGTGATGACAGATTTCCTGTTGTTCTTATCCCAGGCTGGCAGTAGCTAAGCAGTTGTCTACTCCAAGAGAGGGACCTATGGGTCACTCCTTTCAGGCATGAAGACAAAGCACTTGAAGTGCTTGCTTGGTTTGACCTTGAGCTGCCTGGTGTCTGGGTACTCTGTCACTCTCATACTAACTCACTTTCGCTCTCTTGTTTTTCTTGTCTCTCGGAAAAACTTTCCCTAATGTATTTTTTGAGTGTGCACGAAAGCACATATCACTAGGCTAGCTTTTACCAAGCTATCAGTATTGTACCGTTGGTGACTGGGGTTATTAGTCTTTTCAAGATTGGCTATTTTAGGTACCAGAGTGCCACAGTTTTGTGGAATGCCTAGTGTGCTGGTCTTTTTCATCACTCTATTGTGTCTGGCCATCTGATCACCTCTAAGTTCACTTTTTTATAATTCTTTTCAATTTGGACAGTAATTCATGGTAATGTTATGTATGGATCTTGAAGTGTTTTGAAAACTTGAAATCATTATCTTCCATAAGTGAGGAAAGAACTGATGGCTTGGTGTTACAGAACAATAAGCTGAGCCTTTAATTATCAACTGATTAAAATAAACGTGCCCTTAACACCAAAAAAGGTGCTGATTGAATTTCATTAAAAATCCTCTTATATGAATTGTGTATAAATTATGGGGAGAGTGTGAAAGGGGTTTTAGTGATTTTAACAACCATTCTGGCATCTCACACTTATCATTAAAGAGTTTTTCTGCTTTCCAGCGTTCTTCATTTTTCACATGAATATTTTAAACAAGAATCTCCAAAGTGTGCAGAGAAATATTACTCTGTAGAACAGATTGCTTAAGTCAATTAAATGAATTAATAAAATTAAACATGTCATTTCAAGATATGTTTTCTGCATTTGTGCTGCTTTCAGCACCAATAAATATTCATAATAGCAGTACCTGGTTCAGGAATATAAGTAAGTTAATTCCAGAATAAATGCTATCCATACTTTTGTAATTCCCACTATAAAAACTTGATTTCTTAAACCTCAGACTTGATTGTTTGGCATTTTTCTTTATTTAAGTAAGTTTTTCTTTTTATCTCATTGCTTGCATTCTGATATTTTGAGATATTGTACATGGTTAACTTACCCACTGCACTTTAGGAAGAGTGGCACTTCTTTCTGACTTCCTCCTGCACCTGCCAACAATTATTCCTGCATACCCTGTGATTCCTTTGCTGCATAGATCCAGTCAGGTTTCAGAAACCAAATGTCTTGTGACTTCAGGATCTTGTCATACTCAAAACAGGCAATATATCTGAAATAATAGCAAGAGGATTGTATGCCCTTCAAATTTGAGTAGATGTTGATTGTTTTAAGATAAGAATACCTGTGTGAAAAGAAGCAGCTCTCTTCTGTTCATGGACAAATCTTGTAGTTGGAACTCATGCTAGAATCAAGTATTTATACACTGTTGCTTTGGAGGGATGCAGTGTTTTAAAATGAAGAGGAAGGAGAATTCTGGCAACAATTAATCAGTCTCACATTGATAGCCAGCAGGACACCAGAACAAACAGTAATAAATGCATTTATAACTACTTAGCAGATAATGAGGCAATAAATAAATCAATGAGCAATTCAACTAACTGGACAATCAACCAGGAAGATCTGATTTGGCAAGCATTTCACAAGAGAGGATCATGGTTAAAAATGATCTTGACAAACGGGAGGAATAATCAGAAATCAACAGTGGGTCAGAGAACAAATAGCAGTTAGTAATACAAGACTGATGAAGAAAAGCAGAACTTGTTTTGTCATGTTTTGTTAAAAATCTATTAAAAAAGGTGAGGAAACTGCTTAGCCAAGATGGTGCTTGGAAAGCCTTGTTTGGGTACTGCTTCCTGGAACTGCTACCATTGCAGTTGGAAAGAGTCTATAGACTAGTGGTGGGAATAAGAGCTTTGGGAAACAATGTGCAAGGAAAAATTGAAGGAACTAGATTTTTTTAAATATCTAGGAAATAGAAGACCAAATAAAAAGTGGGAGATATGGCAACAGTTTTATACTGTGTTGAAAGTCATAATGAATAAGTTACTAGATGTATCTCTTCTGTTAATAAAACAAAAAGAAGTAGCTGTCCACCAGAAAGAGATAGCTAAGGTTACACCTGTAAGAGTTAAGAAACTTTCTTCAGAAGGTTATGGAGTTTCCTTCCTAGACAAACATCTGTCAGGGATACTCAAGGTCTATTTCATCTTGCCAGAATGTGTTGGGATTTGTTCCTGCAAGTTTGGCACCTCTTTGTTCTGTGTGTTGCTGAAAAAGTTGTCAGCTGCAAGCAGAGAAGAGTAACAATTAAGTAATTCCATCAGGCCTTGTAGCTAGTGGGGATGACTGAGAACTGGATGAACATCTGTCTGGTTTAGTTCCATTAAGAAAGAGCAGGCTCAGAGTTTATCTTTATTTTTGTGTGAAATACCATATGCAGTTTTAAAAGGATGTTCATTTGTTCTGGTTTCACTTTATCGTGTGTGATCACCAGATTCTCTTTTCTTAGTGCTTGTTCATTTCTACGTTTCCCTGAATTACTCTAATTAAGTGGAATAAAGATAGATTTAGGCTGAAAGATCCTGAACAGAAGGAAAAGGTAGTCTTATCCATCAGATAAAAACTTTCCTTCTATTATTTATGTGCCCAGGAAAAGTAAATGCAGATTGTCTTTTCAGAAGCAGGTACTTCCCTGTTGAGAGGGGAGATCACATCTTGTGCATTCAATTCTGGTTCATAAAAGATTTTGACTATTTAGCTGCCATTTTCAAAATCAAAGTTCTAACTCAACATGACAGATGAATAAATGCTTCCATGTTTTTATCTAAGATTTCCTCAAGGAAGTCTGTGTGTACCTTCAACGTGTGTTGCATGAGGATATGCATGCTCATACTATGTATTATATGTTTTGAGTCTGTTGGATTTTCAGCCCTGACCAGAGGTGCAGGTGCAGCAAATCCTGCACATCTGCAACTATAGCAACTAATTATGTAAGTTCCTTCTAGTGGACTAAAAAACTTAACCTAAGTTAACCTAATTTAACCTAACCTGAGACATAAAACATTTGTTTCTTGGGCCAGAGCATTAGCACTTTCCATAAGTGATTGAATTTATCTAATAAGTCATAGACACTTTTTTGGACATACACCATGTACTGATATCAGAGACAGAGGCAATGGGCATACAGACAGATATCCTATATATTAACATGTCTTACTGTTTTTTATTTAGTCATAGTTTTGCTTTCTTAGACCACTATAAATCCAGGGCTGTAGGTTATTTACAAATCACAGCTGGAAGTAATTCTCTATTAGGAGCAACAGCAAAAGAGATGAGCAAGCATCACTTGAAATTGGTGTTCAAAGTGTGCCAACAGCCTGCGTGAACTCACAGGTCTACAGCAGACCTGCTGCCTGGGAGCACATTTAAGTTCTTAAACAGAAAATAAAAAAGCCTCGGTCTTCAAACACATGCATGGTAGAAACTCACCAAACAACACCCAGTGATGTTCTTTGCACAAAATACCCCAAGCTTGTAAATTAGTCTACGTGGAAATGAATAACATTTTCCCCTGCAGCTCTCCATAGCCAATGTACATGAGTTGCACTATTGAGTGGTTTTCTGCTGTGATATGGTAAGATTATGTTCAGAAGCCTTTGCTCGTGAACAGACACAGATGGATATTCCTGCCTACTGTAATTAGCAGTTTCCAGCATCCATTGTACTAACTTGTGATCTCCAACTATTTGAAAATATGTACATATCATTGGCAAAACTCTTCCAACTTCCCTGCAACTTTGAGATTATTCTTAGTCAGTTTTAAATAGAAAATAAGTCTCAAAAAGAGACTTTGTTGTCATTACTTAGCATAAATAGGTATACACCTCTCCAGGATGAGAAGAGTTTTCCTTGTTTATTGTCAAAAAACAATGGCTTGGGAGTATGAACAAAGTATAAGGGTTTTAAAAATAATGAGATAGATGTCCTAGATTGCTGAAGTGAGAGAATTTTTTGCATTAAAAACCCCTTGTCATTTCCTCAAACACACATGATAGAACTCACAGGCTGTGCTTTAAATTCTTTTCCTTAGCATTTGCAAATGTTCCTGAAAGAACTTAATCAAGTATTTTAACTGCACAGCTTTCAAATGATGATTTTTGTATAAGACAGAATTAAATTAAGCTTTCCAGGTTTCATGCTGCAGAGTAGACTCCATATTTCCAAACAAGAAGGCATGAAGATCCAACTGAAGCATAGACTGAAATGTATTAAAGAGAGAGGACTTAAGCCCCGGCTTTGAATTTTGGATCAGTATGAATGGGTTGAGGGAAACTTCTTCCTGTTTATTATAAGTGATGAACAAATACTGCCAGTGCAAAATTGTCATGTAGTTGCTAACTCTGAGTGTAGGTCATGCCAGCCAGCATCCCTGAACCTGTGTGTGACTCCTTTATGGCAGAAATGCAGTTCTAAGAACATAGGCAAAATAATAGTTAATAAATACATCCTCTGCACTCAGTTGGACTGGACTCTGTTGCATGAGTCTAAGGCAATAATTATGGTCTCTTGATGATTCCTGCCATTAGCTTGAGTCAAAAAACAAGTACTGGGAAGATTCCCATGAATAAGTGATGGATAAGAAGAGAAGGAGACCGGTTAATGTGTCACCTATAATAACATGGCCTGGTAATAGGGCGGCAAGATAAAAAATATGAAGGTGTGTTATTGCAAAATGGGACAGGAGAAAATAGAAATAAAATAGGAGATAATTGTCTTAAAAGTTAGAGACAACATTTATTTAAAGAGTCAGTTTAGGGGAAAATTACATAATGTATTTTTTTCCAAGTCTACATTTCCTCCATTATTTGACATACAGCTGAATTTTAAAAGCTTCCATTTCTTTTTTAAATAGCACCTTTCATACATTTCAATACATCTTTCTGTTTGCAATGGAAATTAACACAATTTGAAGCTTAGCTTTAGCACAGATGTCTGTTAATACTGCTTTGCATCTGTCCAAGTCTTTTAATATGAAGAAAATGGTTATTTTAATTGCTGCAGTTCATTAAGTTTGAATGAAACTGAATAAATGACATATTTAAAAATATTGCACAAAATAATGTGAACTTTAAAAATAATATCATGCTCTAATAAGACTGATATGGCTCATACAGATGCCTTAGAGAATCACTCTATACAGCAGTTGTACAAAACCAATATATACATATACCTGCTTTTTATATTTCTAATTTTCTACATGTATATTTTATTTTTGTTCTCTTCTAGAAAAAATGCTGCAACTGTTAAGGTTGTTTGTGCTTTTATTAAAAATCTACATTCACATCAAAAATTTGTTTTAATTTAACCATTGCTAGACCCATTTTGTTATTACCTTCAGCATGTTCAGGTTGGATTTTCCAAGTACAAAACTGTATCAGAGAAATTCTTAGCTGAATTGTGAAAGAAAGAGAAGTGATATTTGGCCATAGAAGACTTCTTAAAGTTTGGTCTTTACCGCCTCTAGTGGGAGATAAACTTCCTGGAGCAGAATTCAACATTTCCAGATTCTGAGGATGAGAAAATGTAATATCCCCATAAATAAATCACCCATATGACTGAAAGCTTTTCATAAGTGAGGGTATATCTGGGCAGGTGAGGCATCTCATCTCATATGACATAAATTAAATCTTGATGGCTAACATTATTTGGCAACTCCAAATTAAAAGCTTTGTCACCTAAACTACTTAATTTCAATTCCAGAAATGATACATGTCAACAGAAATGATCTTTTAGTGTAACTGTTCATTCCATTGCCTGAATCCAGCACTATTTTGAGAGTGGTTTTTTTCTGAATATCAAGTAAAAAGTGATAAATGGCCCTCTAAAATATGTGTTTAGTCTGAACAAACATGAAATTTAAGTCCAAATATACTTTAGGTATTCACAGGCTTAAATGATTTATGTTGGCCTAGTTTGTACTTGGGATGGCTCTTTGGACAAGATGGGGTCTTCTCAGATTCATAGCCTTAACTTAGAGGGGGACAAAAGCCTTTTGAGGTTTAATGTACTGTAGAGCTATGGATATAACAATGGTCCTATAACTAAGAAGTTTTCTTCCTTTCAGCTTTTGTACATTTGTAAAATACAAATCCTTGGGACAGATCTCTTCAGCAGATAGGAAAACAATCCTAAGAGTATTCCAAGAAGGCTTAAACAGATGAGGATAAAAGTTTATACCAGGTCTTATTTTATCCAAATCATTAGTGGCATCTCTACATGGTTAAAAAAAGAAAGAGTTGTCAAATCACTTAATGGGGTTTTCTCTTTCAACTACCCCTTCTCCAGCAGGTTTTGTGTCAGAGATTCTAAACCCCTTCACATTAAAAAAAGAAAAAATTAAAGTGAAAATCCCTTGCTCTTATCAGTGGAACTAACTTGAATGAGAATTGTCACAAACAAAACCATATTTCTACAGAGATAATCTAATGACAAAAGAAAATATGAGTCTGGTAGATGAGATTTTTTGTTTTAATTTCAAGTGTTTTTTACAGATTGCTTTAATGAAGAATACATTTCTTGGAGGCCTGAGGCACTGCCTAAACCCATTGCTTGCTGAACATTTCCCATGCCTCTCTGATTTGTTACTCTGCTACATATTGCCTTGGAAACCCTGAAGGAGCTTTTACATTGCTATGGAAACAAATCAATATAACTATATTTACATTTTGTTTATAGACCTCAAAGTGCAAAAGCCAAAACACGTCTGCATGGATAGTATATGATATATAATTGGGGGGTTTTGTTGTTTTCTTTTTAATTAAGAGAAATATTAGGTGATGCTGAAACAAGTGTCTGTTTTGTTCTGCTGCAGGGGATGAAGAAACCATTCCCACTTTCTGTCATGTGTTATTTTAATTCACAGGTTTTACAGTCAGTCTTTCAAGGATTATGACACTAATCTAAGATTAACACTGACTTTGGTTTTGTAAGTGCTTTAACTGGTATTTTACCAAACCTAAATTATATGCTCCTCTAAATGGCAGGAATGTAGTTATGTTTTCCTATAAACATTGGAGAATTACTGTCTTAATCTGACAGCTAGAAGAGCCTTTCAACCCACATTAAACCACAAACCAATACTACTGCCTTCTTTGCTACCATATTACCTTCCCAGAATTGTTACCAAAATATTTTACACTCTTTTTTGACTTATGAGGGGCTCACAAAACCTCTTCTGAGTTTTCAAAGACCATATTTGAAGTAGAAAGCTTTAATTTCTGGTTAAACTATGCAAAAAATGACTACATTTTTTTTTCTTTTATATTTTACTTTCATCATTTTCTCTGACTGGCCTCTCTATAAAGTACTAAATATCACTGCTTTATTCTTCTCTGTGTCTTTATGCACATCTTTGTATAACTGCAGAATCGTGCAGTAGGTCCTGGTTTTGACTTATGCCAAATCTGCTTTAAAATGGAGTGGCATTTTGCTTTTGCACAATAGTTTGGGTTTTGTTGTTAGTGACCAAGTAGAATTTTGAATGCTTGTAGAAAAATACACATGGACAATCTTATCATTCCTATTTGAGGAACCTCAGTGACGCGGGAATATCAAACTAAAGTAACAATATATGGCTTTATGAATATGTAATTTAGCATATATTTTCATTGGTTTAAAATTTACACCTACTGAAAGGCTGCAAACGTATAAAAAGTTTGAGTAGTCATAGGATTTAGCACTACGGCTCCATTTCTGCCCTTGCATCTACACAGATGGATCCTACTTCCTCTGCGAAGCTTTAGTGACTTGAAGAAACAAAGCAAACAGTCAGTGGGGCATGACATAAGTTCCAGGGTCTGCTCGCAGGAACTAAATGACATATGCAACACACAACAGTTTTTGCATTTCCTCAAGCTGAAACTCAATTTATATTAGCCTGCTTGAAACAAACTGGTTTAAGAGATAATATATAAGGCCAAGTCAGAGGTTAGTCCCAGCCTGACCTAAGGCAGGATATTTTCTAATCAGGCACTTTTCCCATATCAATCTGTTTACATGGAAACTTTCAGTTTTTTACAGCACTCCATTTTTGTGATTGTAGAAAAATGCTCATTTGAAAATGTTTTGACCCCTGTAACTTGTTAAACTAAAGCCAAGAGTGAAAGATAAGAAGAATATTGATGGGTATGGACACAAGTATTTTATTACAAGGATTATTCTACTTTTTCCTGTAATAGCCAGAAGCCAATATGAGTTGCATCTGGTGGGAATCTGTCAGCTCTCAAAACATTTGAGGAAAGAAGCACATGTTGGCAGATTCGAGATGTAGGGTCATTTCAGGAGTAAAAAAAGTAGCAACTGGTGAAGCAGATGGTACTTCCTACCCCGTTAGTCTTGACAGAGCCCACAAAAAAGAGATGAGTGCATGTACCAGACATACCTGTAAAGCATACCTGTCCCAGAAAATTCTCCTTTGGAATCATAGGAGGAATTATCCTCAAATTTGGGGAGACAAGGAGCAAAAATCACCGAAAGCCCTCTAGCAAGGCTGAGGAAATGGAAGTCCATAGCAAGTTGTTAAGCTTCCCATTTCTTTGAGCTCCTACCTCCTTCTTTGAGCTTCCCACTTTGAGCTCCTACCCCCATTTTATATCATCTAATTGCTCTTTTTAATTAATTTTTTTAGAAGTTCCAGGCTTGATCACCCATGGAAAGACACAGCTTTTTGTCTATGGTATTTTCTGGATCAAGGTTCCAAGTGGGTGTAGTCCAGCTGAGTAAAGAAAGATGGAAATATTCCTAGTCTCCATGCCTATTCTGTAAGCCTGTGCTCCTTTTCAGAAAAACGAGTATCTCTATTTAAGTTGCTGAACTGCTCACCTGGGCACTTTTCCAGAAGTAGGACTTTTGGTATTTACTCTGAATGCATAGTCTTGGGAATGAGTGTAAATTTATGCAACTCAAATCTAATTTGATATAATAACTTAAAGTGATATTAGTTTAATATTTATAATTAGATTCTACTATTTGGTTTTCCTGTGTGTTTTCTGTTTTCATAGCATTTCCTTAGCCTTTCAGGTTTATCTTTTCTCTTGTGTTTTTGTTGCTGGCTGTCAGAGGGAATGGAAAACAATTACTGAAATTATCCTTAACAGAGATCTATGATATCAAATGTCATTTGTCAGTCTCAAAAAGACAGGGGCATTTTATTTCCAGTGATCAGTTAAACTAAAGCAGAGCACTTCTGGAAATATAAGGCACATCCTCCTAGACACTCTAATCACATGAACTTAATTTAGTGATGGTGAGATGCTTGATGGTATTGGCTATTATCAGATAGACAAAGGGAGAGAAGACAACCATACTTTTAGAACGTGCCTTTGTTTTTTTCCTGATCTCTTGATTGCATGTAATTTAACATTCAAACTTAGCTTAATTTGTGTTCATTTGCTGTGTAGAGTCATCAGTTATACCTCCAGCTGATCCATTACCATGTGATAATTTTCTTTCTCAGGGAAGTCAATATTTATTCGATAGTTTGTTCTGTGATCTTCATCTCATTTAGTTGTCTTGTGAAGTGTCATTTGATAGGGCTACAAAGTCTTTGTTGATATGTTTATATTTGTTAAGTTTTTTTAAACTCTTGTTTCTTCCTATCGAAGGGTTAGGGGATGGTGGAACATCTGATACTTGCTTTCCCCTAGCAAGCAGGACTTCCTGACACTGTTAACTTCCCTCCTTTAAATGCCTGGATAGGATGAAGTTCAGTTGCTCAGTCAGCTTCTAAAACGTGTTGATATGAATGAGATAAAGATGGGATCCTGCCTACTGAGTTTGTCTAAAACTTGCGGGTCTTCCCAGGTGGGGTTTTGGTTTGGTCTGAGCTTGAGCACAGGCATATACAGAAAGGACATCGATGGATAACTCCTGTTTGTTACATATGTCAGTAAAAATGACCAGAATGCTAAAACTGCCAAAGCTCCTACTGCCTAGAGGAGGTCAGAGTACTAATAAATCTTGCCAGCTGGTTTCCTCCAGGCAAGGTGCAAATATTTCCACCTAAAAGTAGAAAGCGCAAGTCTTTATCATCACCTTGTTTAAGAGAGAACAAAATGTCAAATGACTAAGCAAATCCATGGAGTCTTCTCATTTGATTGCTGTCAAAGGAGGAGTTTGAAACATGGCTTTGACATGCATCCAAAGCAATGACTCCCTTCACGGTTTATATGGAAGGTGGCAATGCATTGATAAATGTATCCTTTATAATTGAAAGAAAAATTTTCCTCTACTTCCACTCTTTGGCTTTCTGTGCAGTGGAAAGAAAAAAACCTAAGAAATCAGAACATGAAAACTTTGGTGAAAGCCTGACTACCCTGTACTTAGCTATCAAAATATCTGAAATGCAATTTTAACAGTTGACAGAGAAAACTGTAAAAATTTGAGAAAATATTTAGAAATTAAACCTGCTCTTGTATCAAAAAGAACAGATGCTTCTTTCTGACAGAGGACAGTCTTTACAGGGGTTATTTGAAAGCACTAATACAGTGACATGATATGCAACCCAAAATGTGCTGGAATAAAATAAAAGGAAATACAAGCAATAATATGAGAAAAGGGCTATATAAGAAGTAGTCATACTAGAAAATCAAAGCCAAAAAGATTAAAAAACCAAAGCTCGTTCATTGCATAATGTTAAACTTTGCATTAGTTATAATAGAAGTAAGATTTAAGAAGGATCTGTGATTTTCGAGATGACACTACATCTTTAAATAATAAAAAAAAACCTTTTGCAATTACTTTTCTGTGCCTTGTTTTTACACTGACACTAAATTTCTTTTGCATTTGAGCGGTTGCTTCAGGTCAGAAGTGTGTCCTAATTGATGTGGCATGGCAGAGTAGGGCTCATTTTCAGCACAGCTTGCAGGAGAATTGAACGATTTTGATCACTATTAATAGGAGTCCTACCCCCTATCTCTGCTGAAGGTTTGCCCCAGTGTCAGGACATATTTGCAACACTAATAAAAGCCTTTGAGAAAAAAGCAATGTTTTATACAGTCTTGGAGGGCAAAGGTGGGGGTGGGTGGAAGAGGATAGAAGCAATTTTCTGTTTTTAAAGGTCACATCTGATGTGTTTTTGAACTCTGTGGTGCTGTAGATAATCAGGTGAGACAACTGTCATGTCCACTGGTGATTCAGCCTGACCCTTGTCTGCTTGGGTTATAGGAACAGTGGGTCTGGCATGACCTCAATGTATTGGAGACCGTATCAATGTCTGTCAGTATCTGAAGGAGGGTGTCAAGAGGAGGGAGCCAGGCTCTGCTCAGTGGTGCCAAGCAACAGGACAAGAGGCAATGAGCAGAAACTGATGGACAGGAAGTTCCACTTGAACATGAGGAGGAACTTTACTGTGCAGGTGACTGAGCACTAGTACAGGTTGCCCAGAGAGGCTGTGGAGTCTCCCTCACTGGAGATATTCAAGCACTGTCCTAACACAATCCTGTGCCCTGTGCTCTGGGATGACCCTGCTTGAGTGGGGAGGTTGGACTGGATGTCCCACTGTAGTTCCTTCCAACCTGACCTATTCTGTGATTCTGTGATTTTCTTTTTTCACTGACGGCCAATGTAACTGGTATTTTATCTCTATATTCACCTCTTTTGATTGCTATTAAACAAAAACCAGAGTGCAGTAGAGTAACTCATCTGCTTTGTATTTTCATGGGGTTCACTGGCTCCCCCTCCATTTTCCCTCCCTTATCTTGCATGTTTGTCTGTACAGCTATTATAGCTTGAATGGTGTGATCTCTTTTTCTCTGATTTGTACTCTGACATGGAGAAGTAAAACAAAGAACTGACCTCATCAGAAAAACCAACTGCATGATCACTCATGTTATCCCTGGTCATCATTTCTATTCCTGTCCTCTACCAGACCCAAGGACTTTGCGTGGGAAACAGTGGGGAAGAACTAACACAGAAACTGGATGTTGACCGTGAGGAGAGAGCTTTGGGCCTTGAAGGTGTCTGAGGAAGGACTCAAGCTTTTATATTTTTGTAAGGAAAGGTGCTGAACTGGCATATTTGGTGGAAAATAAAAAAAAGGACCATGGCACAGAAATATCCCTACAGCACATCTACCAGAGAAGCTAACAGAGGGTGGCAAGAGACTATTATTTTTAAGCCAAATGTACCTTTTAATTTGAGAATTTGACCCCAAGTCTCTGTCTTGTCATATATCACTAAGAAACTTGCGATTTGTGTGGGGTTTTTTTCCTTTTTTTTTTTTTTTTTTCTGAATCACTGAAGCATTATTTTATTCTCGTTTCTGTCAGAAAATATTATTTTTGTCATATATTAAGTTTTGGAAAACTGCCATAATTTTTATTTCATCATGCAATCTCATGTCATAGCTGGACATCTATTATTGTCCCTGATGACCTGAGGGTTATATCATACATTATTAGTTTAAAGAATGTGACCTAAACCCAGCTAAAATGGGAAAGGTTAAACTCTGTAATTAATCCACTACATTGGGTGAGTTACACCACACACGAACATCCACTTGATACTGTGAAGGTCTTTATCTTTTTCTCTCCCTCTTTAAAATTGCCATGATGGAGCCTTATTTAATGTTAAAATTTAGGGTCCAAATATTAGGTTTTCATTTTTTTACTCCAAGCTTTTTTTCACTTTTTTGTCTTGTTTTGGAGACAACTATAATCTGTGACTGTTTCTTATTTTTCATTACTTTATGCAGGAACATTTGGCCTTTAAACCTTCACACCATTGTAGCCCTGGAAGCGCCAATGTCTTAAGCTCCTGTGTAAACACAAAGAGCTTATTCCTGCATCAGCCTTTCTTATGCTGCCTCAGAGAAGCTATCCTAGTCCCAGGTTATTCCCTAGCCAGCACAGCTGAAAAAAAAAGGTGGAAGTTGTTTCAATGAGGTGTTTTTACTGAAGAGACATAGATGTTTATGGATTAGAGAAGAGACAGATGCTTATAGGTACAGCAGCTTCAAATAATAGGAGCTTTTGTAAAAGTTTAACTACTTTATACCAGCAGGTGTGTTGCCATGCGCTAGAAGAAGCTTTTCAACATTTTTTTCAAATTAGTTTAGTTCTGCTCAGCTGTTGACTGAAAAGAGAAGCCGAGTAGATCAAGAAAGGTTAAATAACCCAAAGCCAAAACACAGCCCTGCTCTCCAGATGTTGCCGTCTGGTCTCCAAAATTCTTGTTACTTATTCATTTCTCTTAAAATCCCCCCTCAAATCCCTTCTCTTTCAACCAGACTGCAGAGTTCCAAGTGGGGCAGAGTAGGCAGCGTGGCTTTTGTTTTGCTTGGAAAACATTCACACCATCAGTTCTTTGAAGAAATGGCTGTGTTATGACTGACAGTTTTCAGATTTTTTCCCCTGCATTTGTTTGATAGCAGCCTCCAGTGGCTACTGCAGCTGGGAGCAGAAGCTTGCTGCAGTCAGAGTCAGCCTACGGGAGCCTGGCAAGACCTTGGAGCACCTGCCTCAGCTACAGGAGGTAACACAATGGGATGGTTCTCCCCTGCACACTGACAGGCCCAAGCCCAAGGAGCTTTGCATGGGGTTGCACCTTGACATTATGCCCATGGCTGCTCACATTGCTGCACTGTGCAGACCTCCTGCTCTCAGGCATGGCTGAGCGGAGTGCCTTCCCTTCCACTTCAGGTTCCCTAGGTGGTCCTGACATGAAGCATCGCTCTAGTACCCCTCAGGTCTCACAGATCTACCTAATCTACAAGCTGAGAGAGGATCTGACTCTGCTGCATGCCACAGAGCATCAGAACTCCTTCCCTATACTCATTGACAACTCCACTCCAAGCTTAATACCAACTGTTTTATTTGCTGTGGTTTTTTCCCTCACATTTCTTTCAATTAATGTGTGGTTACACATGGTAAATGAAAACTGCTGTATGCAGAGAGTTCTATTTTGCTATCAGTTAAACTCAGGCAGCTTGGCTGGCTTTTTAAGTAAGTCAGAAGTGGTGGCAGTGATTAGCTTTCTGTTGGAAAATTTTCCCTTCCCTCAGGGAAGTGTGCAGGGAAATATGATGGTATGCAGCCATAAGTTCACCATGTAACTCATCACTGCAAGTCAGTGCTTGCTGCCTCTGACTGTTCACAGCTTTTTACCAAGGTGGTTCAGTATGATCCTACCTGGATATGTCCCTGAAACCACTTTTGCTTTAGGACACAAATATCAGATCAGAGTTAACCCTGTCTTTAAGGGGTCTTTTATCTCCAGATCCTAAACATGAAGGACTTGAAATTCCAGTTTACAGATGAACATTCTTCAAGTGGGTGCAGTTGAGAAATGGGCACAAGCTGCAAATTCAGATGAGAAGCGTGAATGCCAACTTTTTCTCAGACACTTCAGTGAGTCCTTGAGGAGTTGTGCTGTAGTTTGTCAGCTGTCATACTAAAAAAGGGATTTTTGTCAGCAATGTAGACAGTCTTCCCTCTTACTGTTTTTTGTGAAGGAAGGAAATGTTTATCTCTTGACTTTCTCTCCCATTCCATTGCAGCAGAGAACATGACAATACTGCAGCCCAGTAGTGTTCAGTTTGACTAGTACTAGGAGAGAGGCATTAGCATTGAAGAATAAATATCTGCCAGCTTCCTGGCTTTCTGTGCCTGCATGTTCCATTAGGGATCCAAATAGTTAAAGATCCATGAAGTAAAACTGGATCTTGTACTGCTTAGGGGGAAAACAACAGACTAGCAGAGCTGCTTGAAGGTGATGGGATATCTCTCTGCCAGTGGAATGGGAGCAGAAGGATGGCTTTAGGGCCCATGTGAAACACATTGCACTAAGCAGAGATTTTTGTTTCCAGCAAAGGCATTTAATCATGTCTGAAATGCCTGTCTAAAGGTATCTGTAGCCCTGAGATTATCTGTATAAATTCCTGCAATAATAAAAATGGTTCCTATCCAGAAATGTTGGTCCCTGTGATATAAATCACAAACCACTATGGAACAGCAGTTAATCTACCAACAAACCTGACTTGTTTCAAAAGAGGCAACACAGGCCATTCTGTCTTCACAGAGCCCCAAACAATTTCAAACTTGGCCCTTTGCATCGTTATTCAACAAGAGTGGGTAAAATTGTGTCTTACACAGCACTAAACCTTTCTATGCTTTGACAAAGGAAAAGATTCACCCTGGGTTTTATCTTGTGCTACACTGCAATGGTTCTCTGTGACAGCAGAACCTAGGTGTTACCATGATATGAATTACTGCATGAAGGGAGGATCAAATATCTTAGTTAACCTCAGTAGATGAATTTAATAAAATTTCAGCCTTTCAGAAAGTCAAAGGAGCATTTCTGTTTGATTCTCCAAAAGCATAACCTGGTTCCAGACATCCATCTTGCCCATTGGATTTAGAAAGTGAGGAGTCCTCCAGACCAGTTATGTGGGGCATTTAATGAGACAACAGGACTGCAGAAAAAAAGCAGGAATGGCTGAACTCCCACAAGTTTTTCCATCATGATTTGATACAAGCTGCCAAGAATGATTTATTTCAAAATGTGTGAAGTTTGCTTTCGGCCTGAGAGATGTTGGTTTTCATAATGTCACCGTGGAAACTGTTGACAGAACTGGCAGAAAGTGATCCACTTATCCCACAAGATTAAGCAAAAAGCAGTGCAACACAGTCTGTGCTACTCATTCATTGTTGGCATTCAACAAGACTAATTTTTAGGGGTTATTAATACCAGTTGCCCCCATGTTGCAGCTCTTAACAGTCAGGGTAGTAATCAATTATACAAATCTCATTAAAAACTGTATGAAATCTATGCAGATAAAATCACTTGTAATCGTGAACTAAAAAAAAACTCTAATAGAGATAATAAAGACTGAGAAAGGCATTTTGACATTTTACACTAAAACATCATAATTGATCACACTAAGATTGAAATGTTGTTACAGGTTGTTAAATATTGAACACAGCTATCAGCTGAATTTATAATAAGTGACTTTCATTTTTTGTTAAGTTAAAAATGGCTGATCTCAGGAAACAGAAACTGTAATTGCAACTTCTTCATTTATTTGCTTAATAACTTTTACAAATAAATGACAAAAACTCATTTCGGTAAAACAGTAATCTCAGCACATCCCAGGAGTGGTAAATATGAGAACCATCAGGAGTTCAGCACTTGAGGTGAGCTACCATTCGTGTTGCATCAAAGTTGTTCCTAAGTGGGTGACAGCAGAACTCTCTCAGCAACAGGAGTAGTCTAAAATGTAATTGGCTTCAAATATTTTAAGACAACATGATTACCTGGGCACTCAAATGCATGGTGAAAGACACCTACAGTATGTGGGAGGTATGACCCAGGAGTGCTCTTGCAAGCCCTAAACAATATCCCCTCCAAAGAAGGATTTAAAAACACCTTGGACACTGCTTGCTCTCACAAGTCTAGACTTCAAGCAAGTCCTTCACGCATCTTTACTTTGGCACATCACTTTTGAAAATGTTATCTCATTTTAGTTTTGGTTAATTAGAAAATCACTGAAAAATATGCCTAACTTGTTTGTATATTTTTCTAAACTACTAATAATAACTGAATCCAAATTAATCAAGTAGTTTTCGGGTTTTTTTTTTACCTAATCAAAACATGTAATTTTTACCACAGATAAGTCACAAACCTTATTTTTAGGGAAACCAAACAAACCAAAACAACCCAAAACCATTTTTGATGATGTCAAGTATTTTTTAGTAATACACTTCATCTGATCAAGAATATTCTTGTTTCAATTTGACAGTGGTTTTTCCAGGGGAGGTTAGCAGTGCTCCGTCCACACTGGAAATTATTTGGAAGTTCACCTAGATTAGATGTTTCCATGCAGTACACCACAATAATAAAAGCAATAGGGAAGGGTAACAGGTCTCAGGTTTTCGGCTTGCTGGAGCCTGAGTTACAGCAGGCGCGTTAGTTAGAGGCAGGCACAACAGCCAAATATCAGTGATTGTATGGCTGCTTAAACTGCCACTCTGATAGGAGCCATGTCCTGTTTTGTTGTTTGGAAGGCATTAAACAAATAAAAGCAGATATGAAGACAGTCTTCAACATATGGCAACGTTTTTTCCACAAACCACATTCCAGGGTAGGTGCCCTCACTGTGAAAAGCATTTATATGCTTCTTACCACCAGCTCATCTGTCTTTTAACCCTCTGGGGAATTAAATGAAAAACCCCTGTCACAGGAAGGTTAAGGGTGAGCTTTTGTACTATAAAAGGCAGGAAATTCAGAGTTAAGAGTCTATTATAACTTTGTAATAAGTTCCTTCGCCATGACCCAAGGAAGGGCAGTGAGATACCTACGCAAAAGGTAACCTTTAATCTTAAACTTGGGTGCCTTGCTTAAACACACTGCTGAAACGGGATCCATATGATCCTCTTGATCTACTATTATCTTTCAAAAAGCACCAGGATAAAACTTACCCTGAAATACGTTTCACAGGGACTTGCCAAACACAAATTGTGAGAGTGCATTGCTATTAACCATAGGTTACAGAAGACTGTTGGGTGTTGCTAGCTCTTATCTGGTGATCCTGATAATTGCTGTCACCTTCTAGACATCTGCTAAAACATAGTCACAAGAATGTGACTGACAGAGAAATTCCAGTGGGTGGAAAAATTGAATTTTTTTTGACATGTTTGACTTTGAGAGACTTGTGGTTGGAAGAGGTCACATTTTATTGCAGGAGTATAACAAATATCTGTGGGCAACACCTCTTAACATTGGCACAAATACAGTAAAGATTTGAAAGGTAGAAAAAACTTGCAAGAAATTTAGAAGTTTCTTATCATCACTATAGTGATGATGAAAAAAAGTAGTTTCCAAATGGAAAAATGACTAAAAATGGCCCTGGAAAAATGTATTTGTAATCTTCAGTGATATAGCATATCACTGAAGAATTATAATTTCAAAGAAAATAAACCATGTTGTTTCACTAACAGTTCTACATATTTACTGTAAATGTTTAAAAGGTTTTTGGTTATTTGTTTGGTTTAGAGGGAAAATTCTATTTTCATATTCCCTCCCTCTACCTCTTTTATGAAGTGGGAAAAGCTAGAAAAAAGTAAAGTTATTGTTTCTTCCTCAGCACAGTCAGTCGATATCCTGGGCACTATGGGCTGTATCCTTTAACAGATGACATTGATGAGATATGTCAGGTATGTCTTGGGTGAAATCCAGGTTATAAACCAGAAATGTGCACAAGTGCCTTTTTCACTCATCACAGAAGAAAAACATCAATAGCAAAGCAATTTCTTTGTCCAGGTATCTAACTTTTGTCTATCAAAGTACGGAATCTTTTAAGATCTCAGATTCTGGTTTCTCCTGGACCTGTTCAGCATCAGCAGCTTGGTGTATTCCTACCTGGTAATTACTTTTGTCTCTTACAGCAATGGAGGCACATGCTGCCCCAAACAGCAAATCCCTTTTCTCCCCAGGGAAAGTACTTTCACAGATTTAGCTTCTCTCCAGAAACTGGTGTGACCCCATGCCAAGGACAGCAGTTGCCATTTTCTCTAGTGATCCTTCTCTGTGTCTGGGGAGTATTTGAATCTTCCATTGCTGTGGGGTTTGGTTTTTGAACACACCAAGGTACATTAAGAAAAGCTGTCATTACAACAGTGAAAACCAACTAGGAGACAGTCATTATAATCTTTCCCTGTAATAACATGTAGGAAAAGTTTCTCTTTACAGGGTAACATTTATTTCACTCCAATCTTACTAGTGTGGACGTGTGAAAGTTAAAAGCTTTCCCCACCAAAAAACAAAACAAAACAAAGCAAAACAAAAACCCCAAAACAACAACCAAAAAAAAAAAAACCCCAAAAAATCCCAAACCCAAACTTTTGAACCTTACTGGAAAATGTCTTATTTTTAAGTTTTATTCCTTCAGAGTTTTGAAAATTCTTTTTATATTTTTTCAGTGTATGCTAATTTGAGTGACACTTTAAAACATTCTGCTACTTCTGACATCTATTATATACAAATAGGTGAAATATCATAATTTTACATTTTAAACCCAGTGATTTGAAAAAAAATATTTTTAATATTACTGCCTTTAAAATGTAGGTTAATGCAATTATAAAAAAGAAAATCATAGAAAAAGTCAGAGAGCAAATAAATAATTATACTTTTTAAAAACAATGATTTCTTATGGAAGTAGCTTCAAAAAATTCCTGGAAAGTGTTATTGTTTTCCCAAATCCAAAAATCGACTAGCTTTTCAGCTAGAGAATAGTCCAGAAGTGTGCTTAGGGGTGATCAAGTCTTCAGAGAAAAGACTATGCAGGCCTGTGACCATTCAGCTGTCAAACCAAAAAATACCCACTTGAGACAAGATTTTCTAATTTAGATATTTTTTTTTCCCCAATCAATTGCTTTATGTTGATTTTTTTTTTCAGACAGAAAGTACGAGTCTCTGTGTGGACAGGTTCCAAAGAGGGATGAGAAGGAAAAACCTTATTTGAACAATCCCAAAGGATAGATTTTAGCTGAATTTCTTACATTTGACACCTCTGCTGGGTAAGTCCTCCATACAATACAGTGTTCTGTCTCACAGCATGCAGTGTGCATGGGTTATTGTTACGTATGCTGATACAAAGACTTTTCAGACCATATGATACCAACTTTGAAGAGAAACTAGAAGCTCCCTCTCCTAGAAAACTCATATCATCGATTTTTATTACTTGTTAGTCATTATGACTGTTTATGACCCAGGTTTTTCAAAGGATAGTCAATACAAAGCTAACAAAGAAAATATCCTTTCCATTTGTGTTGGTATTTCCCTCATTTCTGAAACTCACAAAAACGCAAACTACTGTTTTCCCTGGTTAGAGGGTCTATGACATAAGAATAGAGAGTTACTCTGTTAGCAGATCATTAGCAGTTCTCCTGTGCTTAATTTGCACTGTTAGCTTAGAGCTTTGTCTTTAACCTCAAACTTAATTAGTAGATAGAGTCTGTTTGAGGTTATAAAGCAATCACTGGAAAATTAGGCTGCTGCAATCTCTGAAGCAATGAGATGACAGAGGTAGTTGAGAAGTGCAGAAAGGAGTGTTGGCTGATGTTGTGCTGCTTTGAAACGCTGTCCCCAAACAAGCCAGCACCTGAACACCATTGCAAAGAAGTGCAAAGTGTCCTCAGCTTTGTTTCCCTACCTGTAAACAGGGCAAAGCTCTCACCAGGCACTATCCTCTATTTATTCATCTTCACCACACACAGGAAGTCTCTTAAACAAAACTTCATGGGACCTATGCAAGGAGATAACTCAGAGGCTCTGTGGAATATCAAAAGATGACTTTGCTAGTTTAAAGAGTTTTCCAACAAACTGAGGAGTCAATGAGTCTCAGGGAACACTAATTTGGGCACTGAGTTTAAATGCATAAAATCACATAGTCACATAGATTATTTCAGTTGGAAGGGACCTGTGACTATCATGAAGCCCAGGTGCCTGAAAGGGTTATGCTAAGCAGATAACTTGAATTCTGAGGATGCATGAACAATGTAAAGGCCAAAGGACAGCAGCAAGACTTGCCTTTCTGTCCGTGGGCCATCTAGAAGATGATCTAGAAGATCAGCAGCTGAAACATCTTCTAGTTGTATAAGGTGTAGTTCCGATTAAAAATGCCAGTTTTGCATTGAATGCACTGAAAAAAAAAAACCCAAAAAGGAATAAACAAAACCCAAACAAACATTTAGTTTAGTGGGAAAGTGAACTGAAATATGACACATTTAACTGTGTCATGGTATGCCTTTCATGATCTCTAACACTAGTAACACTCTTGGTTAACAATTTGGAAAACAAATGGATGTGTCTGTTGATAACTGGTCACTTGAGTGTTAACTAAGTTGTAATTAAAAACTCAGAACTCGTTTCAGCATTTTAGTAGGCCTGCAACTTAACTTTTATGTGGATGCCAGAATAAGAAAAATTCAGCTTTTTTAGTGTGTTTATCTTCATTTAGTGTCCTCAGCAGGTTTCAGATAGATCTCCTTCATGAAGTGTAAACTATGACTTTTGTAATTGGTTTTTAATAGCTTCTGATGAAAAAAATGCAGAAATCTTAAATGCAAAAGCATTTAGAATGGTTGTTTTCTAAAGGACCAGAGCTGTACTTCCTGATGTTGCAAAAGCTCGAGCATTGCATGGCAGATAACAGATTACAGAAAAAGGAGCTTATATTTCCACTTTCTTTTGTGCTAAATTGAGGGTTCAAGTCTTGATTAAAAAGAAATCTGACTCTGATGAGGCAGAGGAATTGTCTGGTTCACACCTAAGTCATCATCATACACAAAGCTTTCTTCATTGACCTTGATATTCAGCAGGGTACATCAAACCTACCAGAAATTCTGTAGACTGCTGAGCCGATTAACACATTTATACCAGCATTCATACTTTTGGATGGCACAAAGCTCTTGGAGTGAAATGCTGTGCTTGTACGAGTTAATTGATTTTGCTTCTTTGTGAAAGAATACACAGCATAATTGAATCTTCTGGTTCTATTTCTTCCTTAACATAATGCTTGCTTGATAAGATTTTCAATGCTAGATTGTCAAAATTATTTTCCAAGAAAGCATTGCTTTTCATGGAATTCCTTTTCTTGCCCTAAGCAGGGGAGCTTGTCAGAGACACTGCTTTATGTACTGAGGAAGTCTGGGATTGATGACTTGGTTATAAGACAGTCTATGGAATGGACTGGGTTGTCTGGAACAGCAGTAGCAGTCTGATGCAGTGTCCTCTTGCAGTGCCACCCATGCGATCATAGAATAGTTTGTGTTGGAAGGGACCTTAAAGATCATCTAGTTCCAAGCCCCCTGCAGGGACACTTTCCACTACACCAGGTTGTGCGAAGCCCCATCCAACCTGGCCTTCCATGCTTCCAGGGATGGGGCATCCTCAACTTCTCTGGGCAACCTGTCCCAGTGCCTCACCACCCTCACAGTAAAGAATTTCTTCCTACTATCTAATCTAAACCTACTCTTTTATTTTTAAACCTTTCCTCCTTTGTCCTGTCACTTCATGCTCTTGTAGAAAGTCCTTTTCCATCTTGTATGAAGGCTCTCTTCAGGTACAAGGCTGTAAATAGGTCATCCCTAAATCATCTGTTTCACAGGTGGAACAAACACAATTCTCTCAGCCTTTCCTAGGAGGAGAGGTGCTCTGTCCCTCTAATCATCTTGGTAGGCCCTTCTCTGGACTTTTTTCAACAGGTCAATGTCCTTCCTGTGCTGGGTACCCCAAAGTTGGATGCAGGACTCCAGCTGGGGTCTTACGAGAACAGGGTAGAGGGTCAGAATCCCCTCCCTTGCCCTGCTGGCCAGGCTGCTTTTGGTGCAGCCCAGGACAGGATTGGCCTTCTGGGCTTGTCCTAGGGTGATGTTATGAGTCTCCTGTATTTCTTAACGATCTGCTTAATGCCCAAGGACACTATATCTTAAAGATGGACCCAGGGGGCAGGGCCAGAGCAGTGGGTCTGGGTGCAGGTCAGTTCAGTGGCTGGGCCCAGCGGCTTGGGGGCTCCAAGGGTCTCAGCTGTGCTCTGATATTGAGCACCAGGGGCACCACCCTGCTTCTTGGTGGTTTGTCTCCTTTGTTGTTGTTCCCACTAGCTGGGAAAAAGAGTTTGTTGTGTTTAGTTTTCCTTCCCTCCCTCTCTTCTCCTTTCCTTGCCTTTCCTTCCCTTCTCTCCGGTCCGGGAGCCCACGGGGTGGCCCCAGCTGGTCCGAACCCCAGGGAAGGCCAAGCCATTGCATGAGGGGACACAGAGGGCTGCCAGCTTCAGCCGTTGTGAGGAGGAGGACCAGCACCAAAGATCAACAGGTTTCTCTTCCATCTGCCCTGCTCCAGGCCACTGCATGGATTCCCCTTCCATTTTCCCTTCCTAGACACTGGGGGGGACCAGTTGTCAGCCTGTGGTTGTTTGGTTTTTTTTGTTTTTTTTTGGTTTTGTTTTTGTTTTGTTCTTCTCCAGGCATTTGTTGCATTTTGAGTTTTTTTCCTGTTCTGCCCTGTTTTATTTCATGTTAATAAATAGTTTGGGTTTTTTTTTTTTTCCACTTTTCACCTGTTAGAAATTTGTTTCATTGGCAGAGAGAAGGGGGAGGCCCTTTCCCTTGGGAGGAGGCACTCATTCTGGAGCATTTCCTCCTAAACTTTTGTCTCCAAAACTGAAACAGGGCTCTAAATGCACATTTCCAGCTCACATCCAGCATTGTTGTAATGTATTTGAACCATAATAGTGTGCCCCAGCCAAACCATCTTTAGTGCTGTATAGATTTAAGATTCTGGCGTGTGTTGTATGGATTTGGGATTTCGACACTGTGAAAAATGCTTATACCATACTTGCTATCTTGTCTCCAAAAAGCCCTATAGAAAATATTGTGGGAGCAGAGGAATAGGCTGTAGGCAATCTTGATCCTGATGGGTTACAGCTGTGTTGAACCAGGTGAATCTACTAAAGACCAGGGAGCAGCTGACTCTCAAAGAGGTGCAGCATAAGAGAAAGGAGAGGAGGCCAGAGGCAGGCTGATTACTGCTGAGAAAGCATACAAGCAGCACCAGAGAGGACTACTACAGAGAGAGCATGCAACAGCACAGAGAGAGAGAGACTAGAGCAGCACTATCCAAAAAGAAAGCAGGACTAAAGCAGCCTTAGGTGATAGTAGCCTCCTTTGTCACCCTGAAATGAGAGTTGGGTTTTTTTGTTTGCCAACACAGCATCTCATCCAGCAGCAGCCAGAAGACCTTCTTCGTAGGGCTACTCTTAATCTGTTCATTCCCTACCCTGGACTGATATGAGAGTTGCCATGACACAGGTGCAGCACTTTGTACTTGGTCTTGTTAAGCCTCATAAGACTTCCATGGGGCAACATCTCTAGCTTGTCCAGGTCCCTCTGAATGGCATCCCATCCTTCAGGTGTGTAAGGCCCCAAAAAAACTTGACCAAGAAGGTTTTTAAAAGGGCTTATGGTTGTTCTTGTACTCCGAGTTAGACACGGGAGAAACGCAAACAAGATACCCAAAAGAGCTGAAAACAACAACAAAAGACTTTACTGGCAACTTTAGAAAATCAGAGAACTTTGACAGAAGATTTAGTGCAACATTCAATCAACATGAAACCCTTCTCAAAGCACTAACTTAGCCCATTGAACTTAGCAAAATATGAGCCCTTTTGATTTTAAGTTACTTAAAAATTAAGAGAAGAGATAATAAGAAGAAAGACAAAAAAAGACATAGAAGAGGACATGTATAGATACTTACTCAAGTGTTCCAGGAGTATTCAGCTGATAGAAATTCCTAGAGGAGGGAGGGTCAAGACATATGCTTGCCTTGTGTTCAGCCTTAAATACCCCTTGGCCTTCCTGGGCCTGTCCCACAGGTGGGACTTCCAGTCATTTGGCCAGTTAGGAGCTGAGTTAGGGGCTGAAGGGGCAGGTGTGGAGCGTTGCCTCCAATGTGCCAGTGATTGGCAGCCAGTGCTGGGCCAGGCTCTAGGGGTGGGGGCTGCAGAGAGGGGCATTGCCTCACCAAGGAAGGCCCAACCTGCCCCTTTCCCCCCCACGCATACACTCAGAATGTCTTGAGACATCAATCTCTCCAGTTTCTCACACAGGTGTGTCAACTGCACCACACAGCTTGGTGTCATCAGCGGATGTGATGAAGGTACACTCAATCCCTTCATCCACATCATTTATAAAGGTATTAAACAGCACTGGTCCCAATACAGACTCCTGAGGGACACTACTTGTCACTGATGTCCATCATGACTCTGAGCCATTAACCACTACCCTCTGGATACTGCTATCCAACCATTTTATTTTATGATGTGGCCCAGAATACAAAGTGGAGCTGTGAGTATTGCCCAGTCAGTTTAGACAGGTAGCACTGTTAAAGCATACAGACAGCATTTAACAGGGAATTGATTCAAAGAGGTATAAGTTTTAATTCCACATGGAGGTTTTTCAGTAACCCAGCCTGCTCTCCCCAGCAATACTCTTCATTCAAAATCTGCGTTCTTGTGGGCAAAAGTTTTCTCTCTCTCAACACCAGAACCTTTCAGTGTTCCCATTGCACACAAAAATGCAAGCTTCAACACAAACTGAATCTTTAGTTGATGTGATTGTTCCTCCATTCTCTTGTTTCCATGATGTATTTCTGTGTGCTTAGCTGTGAGCTACAGCAGAGACTGTATGTGTTGATGTACCCACAGGTTTGCATGAAGAGTCATTTCTTATCTATTTTATGTGAGGAGAAGAAAGATTTACTTCAAAGGTTTCACTCAGTAGAGAGTTTTTAATAAGATAGCAAAATTGGTGCTCTGTGTGTCTTAAGCAGAATTCTCTTGACATTAGCAGTTGTTCCCTTGGTACTGCTATTATGTTTTTATAATGTATGGATGTAATTTATTGTATGAAAGGTTGTTTATGACCAAAGAATTTACTATAATGCTGCAACAGGATGGGGAAAGTTCTGATGTTACTTTAGGGACTGAGTTTATTCGTTAAAACAAACACCAAAAACCCCTCTCAAAAAACCTTACATAACAATATGCCACCTCAGAGATCCATCATTCCCTGTTCCATTTGTTGTGTTCCCATGGGCATAGGCTAAACTAGACAGGCTCACAGGTATTTTCTCTTGCGCACATTTGTGCAGAGGAAGAGTGAAGAATGCACCAGGAGCTGACAGTGTTTTAGCTTCTGCCCACTTTACTTGTTTAAACTGGGAATACATGCAGTCCAGTTCAGCTTATATCAGCTACACAACTCCATAAAAAGCTAAAGTGACAAGTTGCTTGTGATTTATTGCTCAGAATGCATGTTTTCAATACAGTAAATAACATATTGACTTCAGGGCTTTAAAAATATGATTGCAAGTTTGGGTGTTCAATAGTGATATCTTCCAGGTGGCTTGGATAAAGACCGGCTCAAATCACGCCCTAAGGATATTTTGTTTTGAAAATGTTTATACTTTGCTGCTGAATACTGATGCTAAAATGTGACTCTTTTTTTTTTTTTTTTTTAGGTTATTTCTTATTGTCAGAAATGAGTGGTTGTTATAGACAAACATTGTCAATTTTTCATTCCCTATGTGAATAGCATTATTATTAGATGCTTAGGAAAATACTGTGCTCATTTTTTCCCTGAATATTTAGAGGAATAAACAGTTCTCTAATGTATATTAATGCATCTCTATTAAGTGATATGAAAACTATTCTTGTCAGAAAAGAATTCTAGTAGTATTATTCTGCTCTTGTGTCCATTTATTGTGTAGGTAAAAATGTCTAATGATCCATCCAGCTAAATAATATGCAACTACAGTGGAATATTTTTCAACATTTAAGGGTATATAATGTGCCAATACCAATGATTGGCAAAAAAACTCCAACTCCAAATCTCCTTTCTGGCCTTATGGCATGGTTCAGGAGCTAGAGATTTTAAAGTCAGTTTTTTACTCTTTGATGGCTCTGATAACGTATCACTTTATTGCATCACACATGAAATCACACAGAAGATCGCTGTAACACTGTGAGGCATCTCTGGAATCTTGCTCAGTGCTCTGCTAACAAAGCTACTAGCCTTGCTGTTTGGGAGACTTATTTTTATGTGAAATGACTATCTGTTCACTCTTAGAGTTACTATATGTGAAAGCTATCAGTTCATTTTGAATCCATCAGTCTCTGTAGGTGATAACTTTTGCCAGTTTATTCTATTTGTGGTGATAGAAGCCATCTGTCTCTCTCTGCTTTGCACATGCTCAAATTAGTTCCTGCATATTAAGGAAACCTTTTCCCCTTCGCTGTTGATGTGCAGTTGCCATTTTGATAGTAATTATAACACTTTCGCAAAAGAGTTTCCTTTGAACTCCACCCGTTTTGAAAATATCTGTTTTAATGGGCTACTTATTTCTAGCTAGAAGCATGATTGAAATGTTTCATATTTCTCCAAGCTGTGACTATTAAATAATTGAGAGTTGGGAACAAATTCCTAAGCTGCAATTTAATCACGAACTTCTCAAGCTGCCATTTGTACTGGCCCAAAAGCTGAAGCACAGCTTTTTATTTAATCAGGCCACATAAAGTATTTTCTCCAGAACAATTGCAATCTCTCTCCTTCTCATGAGGCCCTTATCCCAGAGGCTTGCCTTGTTAATGGTTGAGACCCATGAGAAAAATCTGCCACAGCTTGGCCTTTGGAAAGGAGGAAGCATATATATTTTGTTGGCTTTCCTGTGTATGATTCTCTGCCTCACTTTGGCCTCTTGTTGATGAGAGCCTCGCTTGGTGCACAGCGAGCTCACTCCCACCCTTCTGCAGCTCAGACCTGGTGCATCCCATAAGGGTGGAGTGCTCCAAGCTGTAACAGTATGAGGCTGCTGGCAGTCTGCAGGTCACTGTTTTCTTTGGAGGCAGATGGTTATTGTACTTTCCAATATAGCATTGGAGTCTCACTGAACAGCATGACCCTGGCTGCTGGGACTTCCAAAATACTGTCAAAAGTATTTTTTGTTGTTGCTGATGCTGCAGAAAGATACAAGTCATTGCTGAGTAAATGCGATGAAATAACATCACAACAGATATCAGTGGTTACTCATGCCTCAAAAATTTCAGGGCTCAAAAAAGACAAATTTGGACACCTAATCTGACACAATTCAATATGCTTTTTCTGATTTCTTGCAATGCCCTAAAGGGTTTCCTGAGAGACTTCTTGTATTTATGACACCAAAATTTAATAAAAACAGTCCTTATATTATCCTGCCTAGAATCCAAAATTTCTAAGAAATTCAAACGTGGAAAAACTTTTAAAAGGCATTTCTTTTTGTTTTTTGTGTTTATCTTGTTTTAAGTGCAAGAGCTTCAGCCTTTGGCTGAATGAGACATCATAGTTGTGTATCCAAGAAAAGTTAGCATTCTTGTATATCATGCATACAAAAAGAGGTAATTTATATGTAGAAAACTGGAGCAACTTATATTTGTTTTGGAATAGAGCAACCTACATTTGCAATGCTGGAATAAACCTTATTGCAATGGGCTGTGGAAATAAGGGAAACACATCCAGCAGTATCCATGAAAACTCTTGCCAGGGAGCTTCAGGTATTCAGGTGTGTGTTGCGAGTTAACCAGCGCACACATGGGCCCCTTAATTTGCTGATAGGAAAGTGGGTCATGTGGGCAATTCAGTCTTGAGAGCTGTAGAAGGAGCTTTTGCCTGTGTGAAAGATGTGTGTCCTGTTCCTGCTGACACTGGGAAACACCGAGGGGGTATTGAAAAAAGAAGATCTTGTCAGGAACTCCCATGCACTCACAGAGCTGTAACAAAAATATGATGCCAGCAGAGATATTAATCTGAAACATCACAACAAGGTAATAATATAAGGACATGAGCCTGAGATACACTGAATTAATTTAAATTTGATCTCCACAGAATATGACACCCCTGTGTTTTCATCTGTTAAACTCATGTGTCTTCAGGATCAGCACAAAGTCCTTCAAAGCATACGCTTTATGTCTGCTAAATAAGGAGTCAGCAGTTGATACATCATAGGAATCTTTGCTCAGATGTGCATGTGCCAAGGTTACCTCAGCAGGATCGAGCTGTAATCTTTTACCTAATTCAAATAATATACAGACACACAGATATAAATATTCCCCTGTATTGTGTTTTGACCTATTAAAAAAAAAGGAGAGAGAGTCCTACATTCCTAATTTTTATATGACTGTCTGGATGCAACCTAGGAACACATGGAATGCATTACCCTGGTCTAGGTTGCTCGAGGGCATGAATGGTTCTTAAAAGGAGAGTATTGGGTGGACTACGTTGTCACTAGCTCAGCAGAAATGTTGGCTGTAATCTGTAAATGCCCCTTGTGACTGGGATAAATTTGAAAACCTATGCACCCACTCTGAAAAAAAAAGTTTGTGGTGGGGAACATGCTTATTTTGGCATTTGTCAGAATGCTGGCTGAACAATATTCCTGAATAGACTAGTTGGAAAAAAAAAGGCTTTCTCTGCTAGAGGAAAAAAGGACTCAATGAAATACGGAATAGATCATCAGGTGTTGCTTGATAACTTTAGCCTGTCATGGTAAGGCTGTACCAACAAAAACTATTTATGATTAACTAGTCTCTCGGTTCCATATAACTTAAAGTCCTTGGGTCTCTGAAAGCTCATCCTCAGTTCCTGTACATAAAAGGAAATAGATGGTTTCTTAAATGAGTATTCCATGCACAACAGGATACTTCTTTAACCAAATATACTTCCTTGCAAAAAGAGTATTATGTCCGAGGAGACACAATAAAGAGGCTCTTACACCTGCCAGGTTCAGCAGAAAGGAGGATATGACATCGATTTATTGACATTATCTTATTCTTATACACATCCCAACTCCACAAGGGATTGGAGAGCATGTCACTTCCTTCTCCATCTCACTGGAGAAGAAAGGTGCTCATCAAAGTGGTCATATCACAAAAGGAATGAAAAACAGAAGATACCGTTAAGTAAACATCGACTACTATTTACATAAAACTGTGAGAAAGAATTTGACTCCAAGGTTAAAAACAGAAGGCTTACAGAATTCCAGGGCAACAGAGTATGACAATCTGTTTAAGCCTCCTGGGAGTGCAAAGGTGGAAGGTCATTTCTCATGGCTGTCTAATGCTGAAGTCAGAAATGCAGACTACTCTTGTCTTCCTCAGGTGAGTACACACACTCCATACATTTTCATACACGTTCCAGTGGCACATGCAGGGCTTAGCTGTTGTCACATGTAGATTGTCTAGTATTCTTTATCAGCCTCTGCAGAAGGAGTTCACGTGGTGCCTGCCTTTTTTCACAGTTTTCTTTGGAATATGACTGGTCATCATTGGTGAGGAAAGTTTAGAGCACCAGTCAGTGAGGGGGAGCAATTACGTGAATGGGGAAACAGGACTCTCATTCACCACAAGGGTGTGATGGAGGGAGGTACATCTGCTGACCTTCGTCTGTGTAATGTGAGTGGGAAGAAGCAAAATTATTCTATTTATATTTAAAAATCCAGTAGCCTTCCAATGGATGCCAGCTCAGATCAACACTTGACATAAGGCAAGGAATTTTCTTTACCCTGAAATTCAAAACAAGCAGCAGTTAGAGGATAGGTTTGGCTGGGTCCTCCAGTCTTCTGACATGCCAGGTTGGTTCAGCTCCTGCTTGGCTGGGGTTAAACCATGACACCATGCTAACCCTTTCCAGCCACACTCAGGCCTGTGTTTTGCCACTAGGGGAGAAGGATGCTGGTTCTTCAGCAAGTGCTGCTGCTGCCTCTGGGAAAATAAACAACATCCCACTGTAGACTGCAGATGTTTGCCTCCCCTGCCTCCCCCAAGGCATCCTACCTTGAACTTGTTGGGACAGACCACAGCTTTCTGCAATACTTTGTCAGATGCTTCAGCCTCCTCCGTGGGAACATGCTGCTGACATGCAAGATGATGTGTTATTAATAAGTTTGCTTTTGTCCCATTAATCTAAAAATACTTAGATAAAGTTACAGAGGTTTGCATGGTTTGCCAACACATTCGACTGAAACAAAAAGTATCTGCTAGCATGATTAAGCCCTGGGAATGACTTTTCCATTGGGTTCAGTTAGTGGAATCCCACAGAATATTTTATAAGAACACTTGTAGAAATACAATATTTGAATTCTAAAAAATATTTGAAATTTGGGTCAGTTTGTGGCATTCTGCTTCTGCCCATGGTGAGCCAAACATATTATTGTACTGCCTGGGAACAGCCTGGGTAGAAAATTCTTACCTACAAGATACAATTTCCCTTTAAAAATCACTCTCAAGGAAGGTTATGCTGTGGGAGGCCACTGTCTTGTCTCTCATATATTACACTGCACCTATTCCATTGTGGAGTTTGGTTTCGATGACTGAGAGAAGCCCTGGATAAAAATAGAAGGCATGGGAGATACCAGGACAGAGAAATACCTGGATCCATCCAGAATGCATCAGTCCTTACTGCACTTTTGTATATTGCACAGCACCATCTGCCCATGTTTTGTTTAAGATCTCCTAGATGTACATAGAAAAGTTTACTTTGCAACTCATGTGGTGTGTTAAGCGACTGTAAGTTTATCCAAAATGCTTCAGAGTTATTATGTGTTGTGCCATGGATCTCAACATGTGTTGCTGCAATTTGTCAGAACTATTGCCAGATGTCCAGACAGCTCTGTTGGATGTCCAAGTATGAGGGAAGGGGAGAATGGAGGAGTGGGATTTGTTCATTCTTCGATTCCCAGTGTACTGGCTGTCATGGGAGATTGCAAAATACAAAAAGGAGGGAACGTCATGTCGTTTTGCACTGTAAAGTTTTTTACAGTACCCAAACCACTTTGCATCATCCTCTAACAGGCCTTACCAGGTCTGAAAAGATATTACCTGGAAATCCTAGTACACCAATACTCTTAACAGCACAGAGCTGATAGCAGCAATATTTTAAAACAAGCAAAACTTGGGCCCTCAGCCCGGTGGCCTTGCCACTGCCACAAGCACACAGCTTTGATAAAATAATGGATGCCAGATGTTGCTTCTTAGAAATGTCATGCAGTTTGAGTAGGAGAATAATTTTCTAGTCCAAGAAAACTCATGGGGAGCAGAAAAGTCAACAAAAACTCCTTAAGTAAACAGTAACAGTTCCCTACTACCAAGCCCTGGACTTATTTTGCATTTTATTGAAAGTTACTTGCAAAAGACATTATCTGGTGACCAAACTCTGTAATTTCCTCAACTGATTCTCACTGCAAAAATCTCTACCCATTTCTGCTTTTTATATGCCATTTCTGCAAAGGTCATGATTAACATATTATCTAGGTCATCACAACTGATACTAGTTTGCAAATGATTGGAGTACAGCTTCAGCATTGATTTAATGTGCCAAATATTATTTTCAATATTCAGTGCAAAAAAATGAACTGGATGTAGAAACCATATGTTGTTTTTTTCATGAAGGGCTGTTTTTCTCATTAAGTGCTTTTCAGGTAAAAATATTTTACAAAAAGAAAACCATGAGTGGTATAGTGCCAGTAGATCATTAGCCATGGATTAGGACCATTTTGTACTGACATTTTTTTGTCATTCTTAACACCAATGTGATCAGTGCTATCTAAACAGTGCAGAAAAAAAACAGGCTTGGATATTAGACTAAAGCCAGGCAAAGGAAAATATAATTGTTCTTTTCCTAGAATCTAGAAACATTTCTAAGATCTTTGGAATGAATATGGCCTGGAAAAGTCCTTTTTGTTTTCTCCACAATACTCTTCATATCTTTTGATTTTTTTGCACATCCATGAGAATTCTTTGTTGTAGGTAACAGTGCTTGAAAACACTTCAGAGACAAAATGAAGTGCTTAGTTTTGTACGGTTGAGGAACTTCTTGCTCAGATAGCAATGCCCCTGCTAATTTAGATGTAGTGACAAATTCCTAAAAGCTCTCTTCAGTGAAATGAATAGTAATTTTGATCAGAATTTCTCAGAAACCAGGGATTAAGATGTAGGTAAATAAGATCACTATTCAGGATGCAGACGGTAATGGAGATAAAGAAAGTGATAGCAGCAGGTACTGTAGGACTTTCTTTAATAGCTCTTTTCTCTTTAATATTGAATTTACTCTTTAGGACTCCGTGTGCTTCTGTGCTAGTATTTATGATACAAATGGGATTTTTTTTTTTTTAATTTTGTATTTCTGCAGCTGAATACAAAAAACCCCTGCAAATTACTTACAAACAAGATGAAAGATTTTACTATTCTTTAGTAGATCATAACAGAGAAACATTGCCTGTTTCTTTTATCACATAACCTGTAAAAAAATATCATGTGCAAGAGAGTACAGAGAAAGATGTAGAGGAAAACAGCTCAATTTTTTTTTGCAGTAGGGATGGCAGTAAATGTCATATTAAGGCCATAGTTGGCTTGATTTTCACACATTAGTTTGCCCATTATGTGTATATGTAGGAACATATGGGAGAGTTACTGCTTGGGGCAGATGGGTCATGCTCCTCTGGGACACTGTGCATGCAGAGTGCTTTCTTTCAGATCATCTAAGGCTGCAGCAGACATCATGGATGTCTTTGAAAAGGTTTGTCTCCTCTAGTGCATTTGCCCATGTGATTCTGTTATGTATGAGATTATATCTTTGAGCTGTCTGCAATTGGGCCATTCTTATTTGATAGTCTTATGGCATACGCATTTTTAATATACCTCTAGTGTAGTGAGGGTATATATTTTTTTCACACTTGTTGGCATCTGTGTCTCTGCACATCTCTTCCTGAACTGTGTTTTGAAGACTGTAGTTCTAAATTACTGTTTTCATACTAAAGACGAAGTAGATACCTTTACAGTTAGCAAGTTAGTGTATTTTGTTTCCTTATGTGTTAGGGAAAGCTTCTAAATAGCTGGTAAGAAGTGAGATATAATAGTACAAAAGGGTAATTTTTTTTTCAAGGTTATGTGTCTTAACGAGGCAGAAAAGGTGGAAAATATTCCTGTTAGTATATTTCTTCCATGATAGTTTAGAGGAAAAAGTCTTAATGCCTAAGTCACCATCAGGCAAAATTTGTTTGACTGTCCCATTTATGTGCTGTCTGGGTGAGTTCCTTGATAGAATCAAGGAACATTGCATTTGTTAGGAAGGGTAGGAGAGTCTAAGGTTAAAGCTCTCAGATCATATATGGGTTGAATAATTTTTTTGATTTAAATATGTTTAATATATCCATATTTATATAATATAGCAATTTATTTAATATAGCCATAAACTCTCATATAAATTAGGGAGAACTTCAGCATGTTCTAGCTTCTGAAGAATAAAACTGACTTTATATACTCTTACATGATGTGGGGCATCAATCTTGAAAAACCTGTTCTGAAATAGGTGATGCAAACCAGAAGAAAGCATATTGTCTTTCACTGCTGGATGGCCACTGGTTAATGGCTGGCTGCTGCTTCTGCCCTGATAATTTGCTTATTGAGTCTTGTGACAAGTTTCTGACAGGACTTCTGTGAACTGGACTTTGGAAAGCATTGCAGACTCAGCCTTTATGTGAGCACAGCTATGATTCCACCAGATTCCAACCATGCATGCATTTTATAGACCACAGGTGACAAAAGAAAATAGTCCCAATTGCATGAAAATTCAGGCTGGAGGGGATCTGGAAATTTATCAATTTATATGATGCCACTAAAATTTAGAGTAACAGCAAAATGATAAAAAGCTAAGGGCAAAGTCTTGGCAAGTAAATGGATTAATGGTTCCTTCACTGAAAAAAAGTTTGTTTCTTAGTTGATTTATTATTTGATTTGAAAATTATTTTGGCTGTTGATCTCTAGTAGAATTTGACCACCAACTGGCTTTACCCAGGTTCATAGAGGTTTATAGAATAATAGAAGCAGGAAAGGATCCCAAGCGGCTTTGCACAGTCAGATCTGGAAAATATCCAAGGACAGAGATTGGACAGCCTCTCTGGGCAGCCAGTTACAGTGCCTACCATCCTCATGAGCAAAATTACTTTTCTGACATCTAGCCTGATTGTCTCATTTCAGCTCATGCTCGTTGTTCCTCACCCTATACCGTGCACAGCTGAAGACCCTGGCTCCTTCTCAGCTGCCTTCCTGTAGGGACCCAAGGCTGCTGTTGGATTTGTACAGATCCATCTTTCTCCCAGATGAGTCAGGCTGGATCTCTCAGACTCTCCTGGCAGGGCAGCTGGCCCAGCCCAGATCAGCCTGGGGACCCCTCACTTAGCTCCTGCTGATTCACAAATGTCTGCTCTGTATTGAAGGGCACCAAGCTTCATGCTGCATGCTAGATGTGGTTGAAAGTACTGAGTGGAGCGGATTAGTTCTGGTGCTAAATTATTTGTAAGTTCATGTTCTTCATCAAGAGGTTGTATTTTTTTATTTTTATTTTTTAATTTAAGAAAACGGTTTTGCATCTACTGTGAATTTCAGTGTTTCAAAAATAAGTCATGTGTATATTGACATTCTCATTAAGTATGTACAAATGGCACTTCTGAATAGTGGAAACCACATCGTGTGATTTCTCTGGTTGAAATGCCTTAAAACGTTCTAATAATTAGTGTTTCATGACCTTATCTCTTTTTAAAGAATGAAAAAGATACATTGCCTCTTTTTGTACTTGCTCCATTCAGTGATTAGCTAGCCAAAAATGTCTACTTACTGCATACACCAGTTATTAGAAAAGAATTTGAAGATATTCAAATTTATTTGTGAAGCTGATTTTGCTTCATTTAATTTTAGAGACATACTCTACTTCCGTTTAAACGGACTCAAAAGCCAAATATATGATTATCTTAATGGATAACTAATTATATATTAATTGAAATCTTATTTCTGCCAGTAGAAGCAAACTGTAATATATTTCCTTTTCTATCAAGAATATTATTTTCTAACTCTTATTACCATCAGAAGACATTATCTTTTTGTTTAATTCCTTTTTATTACACATTAGTTCCTCTAGGAAACTGAGCAGTCAGGCATGAACTAACTTAGGTAAAATAAGAACTGATCTGTATTCCAGTTGAAAGTCATATGCTATTGAACCACTGTTCCTTTCAATCTTGGAAATATCTACTATCTTAGATGCTGAAAAACCCTAAAACAAAGAACCAATTAAAATCATTCCATGTTCATGAAAGCTGCTAAATTGACAGTTCTGCCAAATTAAATCTTTTTGCAAAGGGGGGATGGTTTTAACATGCAAAATGATGATGTAAACTTACACACAGCATCTGCTAATATGCTTCAAACCTCACCTCAAGGAGGACGAAATAATTCTGTTTACATCCCATCCTGTCCATATATTACACTGAGAAAAGCAACTAATTTTGCTGGCAATTTTCATAATCCATTAAGAGATCCATTAACTAGAAGTGAGAAAAGAATTGATTTTTTTGTTTCAGGGGCAAAAAAGGAGAAAAATGTTTGGTTGTAATACAAATAAAACCATTTTAGTTATTTTCATCGGTCATTTTTTTTAACCTCAGAAAAATAAAGGAAAAAGGTGTTCTCTTTTGAAACAGGTGATAAATGACAGAGAAGTGAAGATCCATGTTCATAATGTCTATAACTTCTGCACTACTTTTATGATTAGCCAATTCACATATGGAGAGACATAAGTTCAGATTTTCCTCTGCAAAAAGTGAGTAAGGTCCTGTGTCCAGGAAAATTTTCCATTTCCTTCCGTGGCTCGTGGAGTAACTAGGTTGGAATTCAATTTCCCATGATTTTTCAATGATTTTACCCTTTAGAGTCACTGACTGTGACGCATGGCAGTAGTCCACAAAAGGAGCAACAAAACTCAGTTTCTCTGCACTATGGCACTGGCATTGACAGTATCTAGCAGGAGAAAATAAACTGACAAAAGTACTCTGGAGCCACTGTTAAACCCCAAGTTTGTGCTCTGAGACTCAGGCTGATCAAGCTACAATGCTCTAGGCTAAATAAATTTGTCTACGTTGGCAGGATGTGTGAATGCAGCCATTCATTTGTTCAGCTCTTATTACAGGTGAATAGAAATAAAATATTTCAAAATTACTGAGTCAGTTTATCTCAGGAGGACTGGAGTTTCACTATTTTCCTTTTGGCTGCTACTGCTAGGTTAAACTGTGTAATTTTGGTATCTGTGAGAAGCATTTTTACGTACACAAACACACACACACACACGTATAACTTTTGGGAAAAATTACCATGCTCTTTCATCTATACCATTAATGCAATACAGTCCAAATTTGTAGAGAAGATGAGAAATATTTTAAGTCATGCCTTATATACTTCTGTTGTTTGAGATCAGTAGGCACAGAATGAAACCACAGACTTCCCAGCCTCCAATTCTGCTTGTCAAAAGAAGAGACGCTCTCAGTTCATGTACACAAGCACTGCAAAGAGAGGATAAATTCACCCAAATGGAGAGTGCCACTCACCCCTGGAATTGTATCCTACTTTGAACATTTAGACTCAAATGCCAGAATATAAAAATTAACAGTATGAGTGGGTCAGGTCAGCATTTACTTCTGGAATATAAGTTATTTCAAACCATGGGCTCGGTGCAGCAGAAATCAATGACTCTCTAGAGAGTAATATAGCTGCTCTTTTCAGAAAAATCCAGTATATTTGGGGAAACTTATATCCGATATGTTCATCAGTGCAGAAATGCTCCATTTCATTGCAAATTTATGTCATCAAAGTATTTTTTCTACATTATATATAATATCCACACTGTTTAATGACAGAACATCTCTGAATAGCACATTTGAAAGTCTACTTATAAATATTACTCACATCTTCAGGTTTATATATTATGTTTGTCTATATAAAATTTGGCACTTACAAGCTAATCAAGGGTCTTGACATAAAGACTTTAATAGACTTTGGGGGAAATTTTTGATAAATATCTCTTACATGATTCCTACAATGGATACGAACTCAATTCAGGCACCTAATTTTCACAAGCATCATTTGGATAACTTTTCGAACAAATTAACCTTTAAAATGGCATTCTAAAAGTAAAGGTTATAATCTTATTTATTTTTCTCCAGTAGTTGTAAAAACTCAGTTTGCAGGAAAAATCTAGATATTTTATGTAGATAAGTAATTTAGCAATGATCTGAGCAAAACCAGCAAATGATATTTTACGTCCTAACTTCTGTGCTCTTCCAATTGTTTCTAACTCTTAATTTTTTAACCTGAAAACCTTTCTTAAAACTTGAATTTCTGGAAGGATGGTACACAAAAAGGTCATATCTTTTATGATGAGTGTAAGTTCTTACAGTCCTCCAGCTATATTCTCAAATCATGCCTGGCTTTTCAAGTCTTTTCACATTGCCAAAATCATGTCAAGGGAATTTTTCTGGGAGCAGATACACACAGCTGTGCATAAGCTTTACTTATGGTCTGACTAAGCTCAGGAGGAGAATCTGTGTGGTGTCCACAGGGAGCCCAGGTTATGTAGTTGGCAACTTGCCCTCTGTCTTGAGAGTTTTTGAGTTCCATTCCTGGCACAAAACCTTGCATAACCACTGTCATCAGATGAAAACAACGTAGACACAACCTTGTCCTGTCCCCCAGTGCTGTGAGAATCAGAGATTTCTTGGTTGCTTTGTACTCATACATAAAAGCCTGTAAGTACATGTCTTGTTATAGTTCAGTTGCCCAATATAAACAGCCTTCAAAATTTGTCTTATAATTTTTTAAAAAGGGAGGAAATATTATGATGTTTGTGTTCTTCATTATTTAAATATCAAACTATGTTTGTAGTCTATAAATGAGAGACGCTGAGAAGACAGGATGATGGGTGTGGTGTTACTGAAACTGTATTGGTCCCTTCCCACTTTCCCTCCCCCTTATGCACAAGTATTGGAGCTGGTGCCAATTTTGTAATTTCAAAAGCTTCGAAATTGGAGCTAATTTGTATTTCTCAGAATGTTAAATAGTATTGAAAAAGCACACACTGGAGGGCCAAAAAGTCATTGAGGATGGGAGGTCGAACATAGTATGAGACTCAGAAACAAGCTGTAGAAATTATCCCTTTCCAGTTGGAAGTGGACAGATTTCCAGTACTTTTTATGTGGGGGACTTTGACAGTGTGTCACGTCAACTATTCAGAGTGCCTTGTGCTGTCATTTGGGAGGTGACACGAGTTACGCTATTAGCAGAGCCTCAAAGTGACTAAGGCATTGTGATAATGGATATAGATCCCAGCTGCAGCCGGGATCAAATGGAAGATAAATGGGCTTCTGTTAGGCTTAGCCCATTTTCCAGGAAGCACACTCCACTCAAGTTTGACGTGCACTTTGATGAGAGGGAGGTTTTGTTTCTTCTTCACAATATGCTGGTACATACCATATGTCTGTCTCGGACTCCCAGGGAGAAGAAAAGATCCAATACAGTGCTTCCAGGCAGACTGGACCTGGTGTCCCAAGGGGGATTTACAAAGTACTAGCTTTGCTCCTTCTGAAGGATTAATAACAAAGTACTGTCTTCCATGAAAATGTTTTTGTGGGCACATACAAATAGACAAATGCAATGTTAACATTTAATAACTTGTAGAAAAAAAAATCTATTACTTCTTAGGAGCAGAGCTGACTTGTTAATTTTATATGTAAATTTGAACAAATGATCAGAAATAGTCCCCTCTTTATCCTTACTGAGAAACTGAAAAATAAAATAAATAAAAGATTCTTTTGGAACAAGAATTCTGCTTTGTCTTGTTACAATCTCTACCCATAAGAACCCTGTGCCATATTTAAATTTAGTTTTCTGAGTAATAGGCAGCCTTTTCAACAAAGAGTACAAGTCAGCAAATCAGGCTTTGATTTTCCTACTTCAACATCTGTATAATTTAAAGATTAATAAAATCATCTATCCCAAGACTTTTACCTGTAAGGAAAGCTTTCCGAGTTTGGAAGGAAAACAAAACGCTTCTAGAAACACTGTAAAATTTTTATCCATCTGGTCCAAAGCACAAACAGAATCCCCATAGGCTGATAAAAAGAAAGTGCCTCTTGCCTGCCATACAAATGGAAAGTTCAGTTCATAAAGCTGTTATGCATAATTTACATGGATGTTCCATAAAGTCTGCTTGGGAGTAACATAGAGGAAAAATTAATTACCTGCTTTTAATATTCATTAAGCATTTTTTCCCTCTGAGCATGTGTTGTAATTTCAACAGTACATTTCTAAAACTGCATAAACCCAAGCACAACAGCTAGGTGAGGATTATGTATCATTGCAGAAGGACAATAAAGGAGTATTTCCCCCAGGTCAGCTCAGCTCCTGGCTTTGGGCTTACGTGTGGCAGAGATGATAAGGCAGCTGCAACCAGTTCAGTCTCTGCATCCACCCTGGTGTATGGGAAAGGAGAGCATTCCCTTGCTGCTGCTTTTAAGGAAAGAAATGTGATCACTTGTTCCTACAGGTTGAAGGAGCTCCTTCCTACCTTTCCAGAAGGGACCGTTTCAGGACAGCGGTGCTAGAAAAGTTTTGCAAAAGGTGTGTTTTAGTCCAATGACCCCAAAAATATCACTCCTTCTTCTTGATTTCCCTTTACAGAATATGTGGCTTTGTTTAGAATAATGAAACAGCTGAGCCAGACATGGGACAAATGCTGACCTAAGGGAGTTTGTAAACATGGCATTTACAGGAGAGTTTATTTTTAATCCCTACTCTCTGAACAAGCAGGAAATACACACCTTGTAATCTACATTCATCATGTAAGCAGAAATACTGCAAACTACCATTACTTTTTTCTTGGTAGTTTCCTTCATATGATTGGTGTCATTGTTTTCAGTTCCTGAAATTAAGAACAAAACACACCTTGAGGATGAGAAATCAGAAAGTGAGAAGACTGCTCTAAAGACTTTGAACAAGATACAAAAGGAATATTGCTGCAAAACTAGCAATACTTCCAAAAGATTAGACGGTTGCAAGAACAACTTCAGATTCGATTTCTGGGCCTGCTAAAAGCTTCTTGGATAAACTTAGTCATGCCACTTAATCTTTTTGTGCCTTAGTTCCCAATCTGCAATATGAAGATAACACTGTTTTCTTCCATTCAGACTTTATCTTTTTGAAAGCTTAAGGAAGCTTTGGGCATCTCTGTGGCTGGCTATTAATTGGTGATAAATTTATAAGCAGTGATGTTGAGAACAGGGAGAAAAGGTGGGTTAGATTTAGAACTGCAAAGACATCAAAATTTTTGTTTTGTGAACACATAAAAATATTTTATTCCTGAATCAGGACATAAAGTTTAAAACTGATACTTTTATAGATAAACTGCCACAGGTTGAATCATTTCAGCATTACGGAAATAAATGATTTCAAGGATTTTGAAGATTCAGTGTCCCCTTCCTGCCTTGCGAGGCCTGATTGTGCATCCAGTGATGCTTTGGTGGTCCCATGATTCCCAGTAGGCACTACCTCTCTTACTTACTCAGCAGAGAAACAATTTTTTCTCATAGGATTTGACCTCCGTTGATGGAGTCAGTTCCACAGGGCAGAGTGGAGTGAACCTGAATTAGAATTGTCACTGTGCAATGTGAGTATCAGAGGGTACTACATGGACAAAGGGAAGGCAGAACAACTGATAAAAGACAATATCTGGCAGCTTCTTCACTGAACACTGTTCTTCCCTAAACACTGACTGAATAAAGCAGAGTGATGTAAAAGTTTGCAACTGTGTAAACAAAGACTAAAACATAGTGCTTGTAGTCAAGGTCTCCAAATTAAGGAAACCTCTGTCATTCCCTGACTTGAGGAAAAGTGTTTACTACATTAGCATTTTTCACATAATCTTTGTTTTTTATGTCAGTTCTTCCTGCCTTTAGAGAGAAGAAAATATTACAAGGATTTTTAAAATCCTTTCCTAGGAAAAGCTAGTTTATTTCTACCAAGTTCATTAAGGGATTCCTCCTTCAAGGACTGTATTCTTTAAATTCTTCTTTAACCCCTTAGCAAATTTTAAAATGTAATTACTTTTATACTAATACCTAAAGATATTTAAAAATAATTAATTCATAATCCATCATCTTCTGAGAATAGTGAGACCTTTTCCTTGATCCCATTGACCTCATATAGCTATTACTTCTGCAAGTGCAACTATTATTTATTATGTTTACAATTTCTTTTCTGTGTAATTGTGTGCCTTTAAGATACAAGGAACTGAATGAAATATGAAATCACTCTACATCATTCTGACTCAAAGAGATCAGGTTTATAAAGTAAGAATATTAATGAGATTTGTGAAACAATGATGAGAGCTTGCAATATAATACAGAATATCTATCTACACGATATTACTTGGCTTGTAGTAGTCATCCTTAACTTTAGGACAAAAAGTTAGCCTTTGGTTTTTGCATGATTTGACTGGAGGCTTAATCTGCTTTGGAAAATAAATTTATTAATAATCATACTTATGAATGGTGCTGTTCTGTATCTCTGATACATCAGTTTGCAAAGTTCAAGAGATTTCAGAGAGAGGTCTATTTTATTCTCAATATACAATACACTGTCTATGAAAATTTCAAATTGAAACAAATATGGTGAGATTTTGATGCCATCTTTAGTTTCAGTCATACACAGCTTAATTCTTCAGATAGCCCTGAACGAGCTAGTCTTCATTTGCTGAAAAACTGGTTGCCTGATGTACTTTCATCTGAGTCAAACCTTTCTAAATAGAAAGTGAGAGATTAGTGATTTGTTCAGTTTCTTAGAAGCTCCCAGCAGCAACACATCTAATGAATTCCACTCTCCAGCAAATGTACACAACCACTTTCCTTCTGGGGCACAGGTAGGAGATCCTTTTCCCTTTTACCTCTACTAGCTAATCTTGTCTGATAATAGAAGTGACCTTCACTTCCAACTGGAAACAGGTGCAAAGGAATGAGAAGTATGCATGACTGGTAGGTGCTTATTAAAATGTACCAACCCTTCAGAGGCCTTCTTCTACCTGACCTTGATGGGCTTCAGCCAAGTGTTGAAAGCTTAATGCCTTCAATTCAAAACAATAAGCAGTAACATTTTGAGCTTACAGGAAATCTGGGTTGTTTGGAATTTTTAGCTGAATATAAGAGCCCGGAAAGTTTAGAAACAAGTCCAGTTCTAACAGGCTTGTAGAAGTACGAGGAACCATATTTACCAAGCTAGTCTCCTGGGAAGCTGAGGGAAGAATAGAAGTCTTTTATGCTGAGCACCCATTTTTTTGTTTCCAGTCACGCTAGAGACAAAGAATTGCAAGTAGTCCCAAAATTACCTATTTCTGGACCTGACAAGAGCCAGAAAAAATATTAATAATGAGAAAGAACCTTTTGGAACTGTTTCAAAATATGCTGTGCAGATGTCTTGATGTTAAAACTTCAACAACTCTGCTCAGGAACAGTGCCTCAGTCATACTCTCAGGTCTTAATTCCTTGCCAGCTTCTTCCTTGACCCCAGAGAGCTGGAATTTACTTGTTCTATACTGGATGACATGTACTTCCTCTTTTGAAGGAATGCAGATCCTCTGTCACAATCTATCACTTTATTGTAGACGAGATTTAAGTCCTAATATGTGAGTCACACTTCCCCATTCTACTAAACAGAAAATGCCAACAACTATTTTCTTATTCAACTTTTTCACAGCAGCTAGGAAAAAAAAAAATACAAACCAAGCTAATGGTGTACTTCAACTTGCCTCTGAACAGCAGGTATAATTTATTTAGTCCTTCCTAGACTCCTAGGTGTGTGACATTATATGGGTTCTGGGAGGAAACTTTCTTACCAGTCTCACAGTATTTTTGAAAATATCTGTAGCAAGCTGCTGCAGTTTCAGCTGTGAAACTCTATCAGAACAAATGATAAGGATCATAGAACTTTTTACCAGGTTGGGAAGGACCTTGAAAGATGAAGTGATCTAACCTTTTGGGGGAAAGGGAGACTAGGTGACATTTTAGGCACTCTGAACAAATACATCTCAAAAACTTCCAGAGACAGAGAAAAGAGCTACAAAAGCTGCTCCAGTGAGTGGTTATTCTTGCAAACTGTAAAAAATGGTCTTTTTTTACGTGAAGATGAAACTTCTCCCAGTGAAATCTGTACCCATTATCCCTTCTCCATATGGCTCCTTGTGAAGAGATCCTCTGTCCTCTTTGTAGCTGCCCTCTAAGTATTGGAATATCATGAGGTGCCCTCTGAACATTCTCTTAGGAAGAAAAGACCTAACTCCTTCAGTCTTTCTCATAGGGCAGGTTTTCCAACATTTTGGTCATCAGATCTCTGTTAAAAAAATAGATAAGGCAAGCCCGAAGTGTTTGCCCCCTTGTTGCATAATAATAAAATACCATGAGCCCAAATTAGAGGTATTTGGGAAAAAATACACAAAAGATCCAGAGAAGAGCTTTAGTTCAATATAATTGCATTAAATAGAAAATATATACATCAAAAGTTCCATGGGTTTGCCCCTTATACGTTATTTAGCTATGAATTGTCAACATTTGGACCACCACCAGGTTTAAGTAGCAAAGCCAGTGCATATAGCAAACATTTCACCAAGTCCCACAGTGACTGGGGAATAAAATCTAATTTGCCTAACTAGTGCTCATTTTATGAAGTCAGGTGGGTATGTCAAGGGAGCTGCTGTCATTTCACTCCTGCAGGCCATCCAGCTTTCCTGCTTTGACAAGGAGATGTTACTAACCAAGAAAAGTGAGGAAGGGAGTGGTTAGGAGAAGGAACCATCTGAAATTTCTGTAGGGTAACTTCACAATTACCCTGCGACTGAATTTCTTCTGGTGTGTTTAATGGTGTTGTTTTGGAATTGCTTTCAATTGAAAAAAAAAAACCCCATCGCTTCAGCTAGAGTAATCCCATTAGTCTGACATGTTTCTGAGGCTGGAGCTGTCAGAAATATGCTTCCAGTGTGTTTCAGCTTGAGAAGCAGCTGGAACACATGAGCAAATGCATCTGAACATGGAGGCACCCTCTGATTTCAATTTAAGATGATGTACTGCTCCCTTAAAAGACTTATTCAGAGGCATCCTGGGCTTTCAGTTTGAAAACTGTAGCCCTGAAACTGGATGAGCAATCCATAGCAGACTTTAGTGAGCACTGCATCCAAGACAAAATGTTGGGAGATGAGTACATATGGCAGCTCCCGAGAACATGTCAGACAGGCAGATGCTGTGTGAAAGAAAGATAGATTCTTCAGCTCGGCAGCTGGGGATTGTGGTTGTTCATTAGATGAAGAAGCATGAGGAAGAAGTACAAGAAACATTATGTGATCTTACCTCTTATGCACCCGTTTTGCAAAAGCTCCAGAGAAACGCTCCCCTGCAAACACATTTAACAGTATCCAAAGCTAGGGAACTAAATGTGAATCTAAGAGACTAAATCCATAGCCTAATTTTCCAAAGTCACCCACAAGCTCAGCTGGATGTCTGTATTTATTTACCCCCCCAACCCATCTGTTTCTGAGCAGTCAGCACCTCTCTGTGCAGAAAGGCCTAGGGATATGTGTGTTCTGTGGGGTTGTCTGTTGGCAAAATATTAATTCAGGAAACGCCACAATTATTTGACACAGTAATAAGCATGGGAAATGAAGACAGGATGAAAATGTGATCAATCTAGTCATGAACTGGAAGGTAGCCATCAGAGTTAATCACAGTGTGGGGAGCTGGGAAGGAGGAGGCAATGCCTGTGACTGTAAGTGGTAAGGAATGAGGAGGAATGCTGTAAAGCTGTGATGAATTAATTCGTGGAACTCACTGATACAAACTATTATCTGCGGAGAAGTTATAAGGTAATCAGTCCCAACACTCCATGGCAGAAGCTGAACAGTAGATGAGGTCCGTGGGGACACTTCCATCCTGATGTAGTTGTGAGCTTTGTGTGCATTGTGGAACATTTTGAGCCTCACTCAGCAAATCCGTGAATATCACCTGAGGACATCAGGTTACATGACTCTTGTGATGTCCTTATGTCTTTCATTCCAGGTAGAAATCTGTACTTTCTGGGGCTTATATTTCTGTTTAATATTTTGACTATTATTTTTTTTTCTTCCCTCTACCTGCATCCCAGACACAAAGCCAGGTTCATTTCTGCAGAGAAGAAACAAACCTAAAGGTGTTTGCTAGCTCTCTGCTGCTTCTGCCAGCTTTTTTCAGGCACAAAGCAGAAATGTCCTATGCAAACCCTCCACTGAGGCAGTCTTTGGGGATTGTGAACCTCTTACATAAACCTCAGCAGTGTCTGGTGGCAGTGTATGCACAGTCAGTGCAGGCACTACCTTCTCACACTGGCTCCTCAGGCCTCCTCCCTTTCCATCAGCCAGTCTTTGTGATTTCAGGCCTACCAGCAAAAAATTTAGCAGTTAGTCATCTAATGGAAGGTGTCCCTGCCCATTGCAGAAGTGTTAGAACTAGATAGTTTTTAAGGTCCCCTGCCATCCAAGGCACTCTGTAATAATTTTATGATCTCCAGTGAAAGAAAAATCATATATACTTATTTTCATAGTTATTAGACATGTTGTGAAGCCAAAGTGTTCCACGCTCACTTAAAATATGGTGCACTCCTGCTGAATGGGGTGCCAACCTTTCAAATGCTGTCTGTGCAAGCTGATCTTGTTAAAAATATTCTTTCTGTCCTCGAATTTCTTTTGAAGAATAGCTTGAGGCTTTCAAACATCAATACTTCAGGAATAACATGTATGTTGGTTCACAGATAACCAGGCAGCTTTAAAGCAGTTTCAGGCTCAGTCTGAGATGAAAGTTTTTCAGTTCATCAGGTGGAAGGCAGTGATGTCTCAGCTAATAAACATGTTTCTCTGTTTCACATAATTAGAATGAACAGGGACTGCAGAGGCCACTGGCTTCACCAAGATATTCCTTTCATCAGGGAGCAGTTCTCAATTTTTATAAGTTTTGTGAAAAATTAAGAATCTTTGCATGGTCCCAGGGACATTTGCTTGTGCAAATTGAACTTATTCATTTAAAAGTAATGGCATGAGCTATTAGCAACCAGTCCCCAGTATTGAATCATTATTGATAGAGAAAAGTGCCTTTCTTGAAGTCATTCTGTAGCTCAAGCAGTTTTCGACTGAAAGAGGTGATAGGGGCTGATATATGTAAAATCTGAGTAGAGTTAGTAAGCCCCAGGTTTGGTGACACAAGTACATGACTCACCACAAGCTGAGCTAGGATCTCACAACAAATCTTTCTGTGAAAAAATAAGTGTCAAGTGTAACTGATTCAAGAAAAAAAAGCATCCTGCACTGGTGTTTTAGAAACTGCACTTGCTAATTAGCAATAGGTCTGTCATTATAGAACTCTATGGCCTGTCTTTATCTAAACTAATGTTCAAAAAGGATTTGAGCTTGTATTTTAAATTCTATAGATAATCTTGTGCCTACTGTTCCTCTAGTGCTGGAAGACAGATCTTTTAAACAATGAAATACAGCTTAATGCATCCTTGTGACGCTGCTGATGGATGACAATGTACAGACATAACATGACAGAACAAGAAGGTAGCAGTTGTGTTTCTCCAATCCTTCTTTCCTTCTTTAATCATATTGCTTCCAGTTGTGATCCTGCTTGGGTCAGGACTTCTTCTGCTTTGGCCATGACTTTCTTCAGTGTGAATATGGATCACATGATGCTTGATTGTGTCTAGAAAAGTGGTATGTATTTAGGATTTTATTCTTTAATGTAATACATGAGGATCATGATGCCCTTTCTCTGCAAAAATCAATAGGATTGCTGTGATAAGACCATTTATTTTTACCCTGTCTTAGGAAAAAAAAACACTTAAAAATATTAAGGATGGCTCTAGACAAGTAATTACTAGACAAGTAATTCTCAGAAGAGATATCAGTGGCCTCAACCCACAAAGAACATTTACTGTAAAGCAACAAAAACCTCTTCAAACTTCAGGGAATGAACAAATGCCCATTACTAAGTCCATTCCAGTAGAAGAGAGGATTATTTGATTGAACATGATGGTGAAGACCAAGGCAAAGTATTGCTTAAAAGTGTTTCTTGTTTCTTATCAAGCCCTCTGATCCTTTGTATCCAAATTGTTCAAGTTCCAGTTTTAGATGTTTCAAGACAGACTCTGATCTTAGCCACATTGCTGTAAATAGGATGTAACTAGAATGTCCTTCCCCTGTAACATCTGTGTTATTAAAATCTGACTTCTTCACAAAGATTGCATTCAGAACACTGGCAAATGCAAGGGTGATTTCATCCACTATGAATTTCTCTTTGCTGACAGCTTTGTCCCTCACACACTTCATCCTGTAAACAGGGACACTGTTCAGTAATAGGCATGACTTCTCTTTTGGACACCTCCCCAAGCAGCCTGACATATCCTCTCAGCAAACTGTGACAGCAAACAGGAGCCTCCTTCAGATATTGTCTGTGATGTGATTATGTCTGACAGTTTCTTTTGATCTTGGCACTGGTGGACCAAATCACAGATATCCCACCTTGTGTGGCTAAAGAATTACTACTGGTGTCTGTCTAATAGAACAGTTAGATATTTGGTTCAAATTTATTGGCTTATAATGAACAGATTTGCTTTAGTTCTTGAGGATTTAGAGGACTTTCCTTTTGCTTTATTCCCTGATATTACATTTCTCTTAGCCAGAGTGATATTTTATGCTACTTAAATGACACACTTCAATTTAACAGTCTAAGTACCATTATTATGTGTTTGCATGCCAACAACTGATACAAAGCGCTTCTTAGAATTTCCTCCCTTTTTTGTATTAGCTGGGTTTCTTCTGCATGACCTTGATAGAAAGGAGCTTACTCCCTGCCAGCAGAAAACAGGTTATTGCAATTGCCATGCAATACTGCGGTAGTGCAGAAGGGTTAGGCAAATTCATTCTGTAAAAAGACAGAATTCTTGTTGTGGTTCTGGAGAAGTAGTATAATTAGCTTTGTGCTACTATTGTGGTGTAAATTTGTATCCATTTAACCAGAATTACTCTTAAATTTTAATCATAAACAAACAAGACCACTATTTCAGCTGTCGCTGGGAATTATAGGCTGATTTGCAGTACTATACCTCAGGACTGCCTACACAAAAAAGGCAGTGTTAAGGCTGCTGGCAGTGCTTGTGGTACCTAAATTAGGTAGTGCTGTCTGTGCTGCATGGATACTACTACACAGTGTGGGCTGTCAGCATGCTCTCTGGCACTGCTTTGTGGAACCTCAGCCAGGCAGGCCTCCTCTGATAGCAATCATTGCCTGGGGGCTTTAAATGGGAGGAGCTGACATGAGCTGGTTTGTGGCTGGGGCTGGGAGTAAGCTGGGCTAAAGCTCCCCAGTGGTGTGAAGACCGTGGCACTTACAGGCTACTGTGGAAGGGAAAGGTTTGGTATCTAGGGAAGGATCATATCAAAGGCACATCTCAAGGGTCTACACCCTAAATACAGCACAAGTCCTTTTTGTTGTGAAGTTGCATCATCAAAAGCTGTCAAGGGGAAAATGAGAGCATCATAACCTCTTTTATGCTGATCCAGGACATGATGCCCTATCCACGCCCTAAGACTACCCCTACTGATGTTCAACTTTACTCTCCACTATTCAATTGATCCCTATAAAATTACACTGGCAAAAAACCTGGTATAGCCTAGAGCAGAACCTGGCCCTCTGTTGCTGGAAAAATAAAAAAGGAGGTATCTCTTAGCAAAGAGATAATGAGAAGATACTGCTGTGTTGGTTTTCACTGGCTCGGGATAGTTCTGTCATCTCATTGAATGTATGGGGGAAAAGTGGTGTGGCTTGGGAGAGACAGGATCTGATTGATGTGCCACTGTTGAGGAGCCATGTTTAAAGCAAGCTCCAGATGTTACGAATGTTAGCATCTCTAAACAGGGGAATATGTTTAGATTGTTTGTGCTAGTAGGTGTTTTTAGTGGGAGTTTATGTTATTGTTTCTTCTTATTTTAGTAGTGACTGTCACAGTCCTGGTGAATTCTTAGTCAGAAAATTTCATTTCAGATGTCACTTTAGGCTAAAATAAAATCCTTTTCCCAAACAGAGCTTGCTGCCTTTTTTTTTTTTTTTTTTTTTCCCTAACAGCAGAATAGGTACAATGGGCTATTCAACTGAATTCTATTGATTCTGTAGATTCAAGTCTTAATGTTCCTTTTTTATGATCTCCTCCTTTTCATTTTAGTATTGTTCTGCTTTTCCTTTTTTGTACTGTGCATATCCTATTTTGTTCCACTGAAATAATCTTGTAAGAAATCCTTCATCAGGATAATGCTGTCTATTCAGTCATCACAGGTAGAGTTTTGTTCTGTGAGCTTTGGCTAGCTTACATCCACACTCCTACACTTCCAGTGATTACTTCCAGTGCCAGCTGGGATACCTATTGGTGAATTCAGAGCTGATTAACTGAACAAGACTGTTGTTGCTCCAATTAACCTACTCCATCTTTCAAGAGATTTCATTTTTTTTCATTAAGGAAACAAGAAGTGGAGGTAGAGACTTTCTTTAGCCAAATTGCTCCATCCTTCTCCCCACAGGGGAAAAAAAAAAAGTCAATTTGGTGAAAAAAGAGCAATCATTACTGGACATCTGTGGCTAATAACTGGGACAAAACAGAAATGTGAGGGCTGGATTCTTAACAGCGAACTGTATGTTTTACTTGCATATACAAAGCTCCTTCCCAGCAGACTGTGAAAAGAAAATTTCCTTTAGCTGGTTCAGCTAAAATGTGCTGGTTTTCTACATGGTGAACAAATGTGTTGAATAATTAAAGTAACCATGAAGTTGCTGTGCTTAAATGCCAGCTTTCAAAATCAACGTACTTTGCTTCATGGAAGTGTTTTACTTGTGCAATTTACAAGGTAGGACTGCGACTGACCTTTGTGGGAATGCAGAGAAAGTAATGTTTCCATAAGTTTCCCCCTTTCACCCTCTCTATAGGAAGAAGTAAACAATTGCAGTCCTTGTCTTCTAGCACAATGCTGACAAACAAGCTCTGGAGAAACTTGGCCAGCAGCACAAGAGGTTAACACACCCAGAGGTTCACTGCATCCCTTTATTGGTTGTTTCTACTCGCACAGCTCAGTCAGCAGAAGGGAATGTACATCCACACCAGAGTTGTCCTAGGAAGGAGAGCACATGCACACTCAGCACCTCTGTGTAGATTCAGGGTCCTATTCAGGGGGCCTGGATAGATCAGCTGCATGAAACTCAGTTCAGCCTCACAAGCTCTTCCTGAGGTCGCTGTGAATGTTGGTCCTTGAGGCGGCAGAGTGACAACCAACTGCGTGTCTGGAAGCAAAATAAAACACAAGTCTCTGCATTTTATGGTGGAGTTACATGCCGGAACCACTGAGTCCCTTCTCTACTTTAAAACGTTGTTAATATTTCAGTTGAGTAGTAACTAGAGGTTTGCAGGGTTTCATGATGATGGTAGTGATAAAAATAGCTACTGATGTCACAGTAAGGTCTCAGCCTTTGTTGGATTTATATTGCCTTCCCTTTAGGGGAAAAGACATTGATCAGAAGCAATATGAAATAAAAGCTTTGTTTGCTAAAGAAGAATGCTGGTGTTAAGGGTTAATTCATACAGCTGGCCTGGAACACACTATTACTGATTCAAAGGAAATGCTTGGTTTCAATATCAGTTTTTGTTCTGATTACAAATAAAATTAAAAAACCCCCCAATCTTATGACTAATTTAGCTTATTTTGGTGTCAGCTTATGTCTGTTTTGTGTTGGAACATTTTTGCACCTTGAGTCATGAACCAAAGTTCCTTGGATGTCCAGCTCCAGAAAACCTTCCTCCAAGGGCTTGCTGCTGGGACAAGGACCTTGTGCTTCCTGGTTCCCCTTAAGCTCTCTCCCAGCAAAACTCATCTGCCTGTGGTTCACTGGCTTTCACCAAAACTGAGATGCCTCCATATAACATTCTAGTCTTTTAGCTGAAACTGTTCCACTGAAACACTTCCAAACACCTCTATTTATTGACAAATGCACTGTTTGTTTATTGATACACCGCTGTTTCACCTCTGACTATAGTCAAGAGTTTAAACTGCATCAACTGAAAGTGATTGCATTTGTATGTCAGAAAATCCAACTTCACCAAAACCCTCCACCTAACACTTAAAGGCAAATAGCTTACGCCTTGTTCTTAATGAGTTAAAGTCTTGTACTCTCTAGCTGAATCTCCACAAATCTTGGCATTAGACACAGTCCATATATGAGGTCAATATCCAAAGCCCTCTATTTTTGGTGGCAACTTCTTAAATACAGGACCTAGATTAATAGATGGGATTAAAACAACAACAACAAAGCTACACTATATTATTAATTATATCATTTGTAGCTATTTTTAAGATGCAGCATTGTGACTGTCAAGCAGGTGCGAAAAGGCAATTTCTGTCTTCTTTTCTGTAGAGTAGGTACGGAGTTCCAATATGTGTTTCAGAAGTTGGAATTCCTCAGATTCAAGTCTCTTGTCCATATGATTCAAAGCAGTGAGGTGATATTCACGTTTTTGGATTCTAGCTGACAGCTTCAGCTGTTACTGGACAGCTTTGGGAAAAGTAGATGATCACTGGTCAATTTCTTTTCTGAGATCCTGTTGCTGTGAAAAGCTATGCAGTGTTAGAATGGGAAGAGAGGGGACAGATGGGTAAGGTAAATGGGACTTTCTCTTGTAGCTCCTATTAACAAATGAATTTGTACTTTGAGGTGGTGTTGCAACTCTTTTTTTTTTTTTTTTTAAGATATTAGGACCCAGTTCTGGGATGGTCCCTGCAGCAAATACCCTGCTTGCTTTACAACATTAATAGGATAGTCTCAGATATTCTATTGATTCACCTTAAGGGTGTAAGTGCACACTGAGGTTATATTCTCTATCTTTCCCCCACTGTGATTGCTTATAATCTCTCCTTCAGGCACACTCTCACTTCAAGACAACTTCTCTGTCATAATCACAAAAACTCTTCACACCAGAAATGAAGTCTTCTGTGACTGAGCATTGTGTCTCTGACATATCTGTGCACTGCAATACAATAAACGAGCATAAAGTCTGTGTGCATTATACGTATGGAGGGGAAAGACCATTTATGCCATTTTTTGGGACAAAGCATGCCGGCTACAAAAATGGAGAAAACATGCCTTGAGATACAACACTGCAAAGTGAATTGTGACAGCAAAGGATTTCAATGCAGTCAGAGATCTTACAACTTTCCAATGGGTTTATTTAACTTTCCTATCAGTGCAGTAGCCTGTGGTGATAGCATCAGTCAAAACATGATGCTTCTTTTCCACTGCATCTCCCTGCCTTTCACACCACCTCCCCTGCTCTGGTCCAAATGGCTCGGAGAAGCGGCATCAATGAACGTGGTCAATGAAGTACTAAATGGCTCTTTCCCTGCACCACAATATTAAAACCTCAGGGATGTGAGGCAAGGAAAGTCGGCTGCTGCTGTCAGTGATACAGACTGGGGGTCCCTGCTGGCCTGTGCCCTGCTGTCAGCCCATCTCTGCCCTGTCCCCTCGAGAGAGCGCTGGGCCGAACCAGCAGGGCCATCCATCATTTTTTTTCGGGGTGTAATGACTTGCTGTGCCTCTCACAAAGGCAGAGAAAGAGGGAAGAGGCAGTTTAAATTTCACCAAAGCTGGGGTGGTGTCAGGAGAGGTTTAATCAGACAGCAGACTCTCCTGATTGCATATTCCAGTGTCAGCTCCCAGGCACAGACAAGCTGATATTCTGGGCTCTCCCTGAGGTTAGTCTGGAGTCAGTCAAAATATAAAACATGAATATGGAAAGCAGTAATCTCTTCCTTGCCAGATCAGAAGCATTTAAAATCGAATGCCCTGCTTGACAGTTCTTTCAACATGGTCTTGTGTTCTGAGAAGTCATTTATTTCTGTATTTTGCTCCTGTAAATATGTAATTAATGCTGCTACTGTGTTTAGGATTCAGCAGGGTGTGTGAATCTCTGTGATAGGAAGCTAACAAAAGTACAAGGGCTAAATCCTGATTTCAAGTAGGTAGTAACACAGTGAACCAACACAAAGCAGAGCCTCTTTGGAAACTGAAACCACAGGAGACATTTAAGACTTTGTCTTAAATGAAATGTTAGTGTCTGTGTGAAGCAGACTGTCTCCACTGAGGCATGAAACAGTTCAGTCATGGAAAATCGTTCACTGACATCTTTGAGGGACTGGGCTTTAAAATTTCTATCCCTTTATAACTGAAAGTACCATTCTGCAGAGTATTCACAGAGGGCTGATAAGAAATTAAGTTACAATTGTATTTACACTTATTATAAAATTAAAATTATATTTTTCCCTATCTCTATTTGGCCTCACTGTATATCACTTGCTGCAGGAGTCCCACTGCAGTGAAATGAGAGTCACATTGAGCTTGGTCTCAATATATGCAGCAAGAAGGTTACTGAACTAGATAACTCCAGAGATAACTTTTCCCACAGTTGCACTACTTCCTGAGATCTGTTCTGTTCCAAAGTGACGTGTCAGAAAGAAATGTGACATTTTTTTCCCAGCTGTGTGACAGCCTGAGATAATTTTATTTACTTCCACGAGAGTCCATGTGTTACACTTCACTGCATAAGCAGAGTGCTGACACTGGGACAACCTCGTGGTATTTCCAAACTTTATGGACTTGAAAATAACTCAGTGCACAGGAATGCATTTACAGAGATAATATGTTGTCCAGTTGGAGGTACTTAAATGCAGGCACTGTGAACATCTGCAAATTGTAGTTGTAATATCGCAACACCTTACTGAACAGCTGTGGCAGAATAAAATTCCAGAATTTATAGGCTTTATTTCAGGGATGGGATATATACTTTTTATTGAGCCTTGGATATACTCGACACAGAATGCTCCCATGAATAGAAGTTACATACAAACACTTAGGAATAAAAGAAAAATGTTTTAATGCCTTTATCTTGAGTATGTAGGAGTGGATACATCCAGCATGATCAGAGGCTGCAAAGTTGTGCAAAAATGCTGTAGCCTTCCTTTTGTTTTGCATTGTGCTGTGGCGGTGCATTCTCTGCACTGAAGGACAAATGCAGTAAAAATACACATTCATAATACCTGTGTAATTTTTCAGAAAATGCCCTGCAAAACTGGGCAACATGGTGCAGTGAATCTAACCAAAACAGTGTGGATGATGATTGATGCTATGAGACCTCAGAGGAAATACCATTGTTCAACAGGAGTTCTTGCAGCTGAATGTTGCATACAATAGTGGGTTAGTGACTTCCAGGTGAAAATCATTCTTTGTTGGGAAAGGCTTTTTGGTGGAAACTGCTAGGAATACTCACCAGAAAGGACTGGCTTAGCTAGCCTTGGAATGAAACATTGTGATCCAAACATTCTGCAATCAGAAATTGCTGCTCTTAACTTCCCAGTTTACATTTTGGAACATCAAAAATGTTCCATATTTACCCTTACTCTAGATTTTAGGCATTGGTTGCCAAATTATTCCCTTCCAAAATGTTATTAATCTTCTTTCAGGCTTCTCTCAAAGGAAGACTTAGGATGGACTAAATTAAAGCTCACAAAATATTGGAGGATGCTTTCATTATCAGGTGTCTGGCGAACAAAATGGGGGATGAAAATCAGTATTGATACGGTCAGAGCTAGGTGTGAGGGAAGAAAACATGGCAGTTCTGCATGCTTAATGATTGGCTTTTTCCAGCTGGAAGAAGGAATAAGAAGTTACGGTGGACAGCTTTGTGCCAATGCCAGCTCCATGCCCAGTACCAGCCAGAGAGGTTACAGAAAGGTGGAAACATCTAGGGAAGGAAAAAAGAATCAAACCAAAACAGAAAATAGTTTTGTACCTTCATAAAAATTGATATGTGCTCTGTGCCCCAAAATGCTGCTCTGCAGTTTTCCACTCACAGAGAATCAGCAATGGAATGGGGAAAATTACAGGGAAAGGTGACTGGTAGCTTTCGACATGGGACAGAGAAATGAACTAATATTTTTCAGTATGGAAAAAAGTTATCAAAGGGAGAGATGATAGCAAAAACTGATGCCTTGGGTTTTAACTTTTATATTTTTCAAATGCTATTGAAAAATATTGCCTAGTGTGTAACTCTGAAGTCTCTTGTAGCTTGTTAGCTGCTCTCTTAGGCCAGATAGACACAACAAAGCTTCTCTGAGCTTGCTGTTCAAGGACACTCAGACCGTCCTAGGCCCAAAGGTGTAAACTAGGGCCGCGAGAGGTGGAGAAATTGAAGAAAGCTGAAGTTTTAATTGGTGAATTTATGCTGATATGCAAATGGACCAAACCTATAAAAGTGTGAAGAACTCATGACTCGTTGTCTATCTTGGGGTCCATTTTGGAAGTAGCCTCTGGCTCCCCAGGGTGTACCTGTGAAGGCCTTTTCAAATAAATACCTACCTTTATTTCCTTACTCCTGTCTAGTGTCTGTTTCTAGGTAGCTGGAGAAGGCATCAAAACCAACATTGTAAACTGGAAATGATATTTACTGCTTTTCATTACAGAGCAACTAATAGAACCAAATTAAACAACAAGACTAAAGGTCTGAGACAAACAAAAGTACTTTGTCGAACTTTCAGGACTGCATAAATGTACTGGTCAGTGGACTAGGTACCATTATGGTACCTTTTTTTATATTTGCTGTTATACTTTTTTAGGAACTCTGGAATTACAATAAAGTTACTGTATGATGCAATAAGACATTTAATCAATTCAGCAGTTCAACTTGAAATTAAATTTACCTTGTGAAAACATACTTTCCAAAATGAAGCTGAAGAAATGAAGTTGAAGTAGCCTTTAACCAATTTCAAAGCAGCTCAGTGCAAATGTGTTGCTGTAGTGCTCCCTTGGAGTCTTAAACTGTGTTCACAGTGAATGGCCTGAAATTGCAAAAATTGATTCAGTTCAATTCACATGCTCAGAAAATTTATTCAGTCAAGACACTTCTCCATGCTATTTCCTATAATGAAAGGGATTGGATCTGAAATATAGTTGTTAAAGAATGAAATAAGTTTTCATTGAATTTTTGAACACAAACAAGAAAATTGCTCTTTATTGTTGTAAACACTTGACTTCATATTGTCTAGTTAATAGACTGGATACACTTACACTACCTGGAAGAAATTCAGCGCACCCCTCTATCTTGTCCTTAAATTTTGCATGAGGTTTTATCAACACAGAAAAGTTAGTGTGCAGTGAGACTTGGGTTCCTTTATGAGTTTTATATCACTTCAGCTTCCTACATGACTATTTGTAGCAAATATGAGGTATGTGCAAGGGTACTTCCCCATTGTGAACTGGAAATGAAATGTTTTGCACTTAGCAGGCAGTATTATGTGCTTATGTATCAGCCTGTAAAGGAGTCTTGTGCAGACTCCAGATCTTCTCTGAACACTGAATTTCTTAGATATTGCAAACCTTAAAGCAAGGAAAAGATACACAAGACGACAGTATATTAAGTGAAAATAACAAATCGAAAATACTGATTAGAGAATGCATGACCTACTGCCCTTAAATCAGAGATAAAACTGTTGTAAGTCCTGACTCTACATTATGAAGTGAACAGGAAGTTAACCAGGCAGTTCATAGTTTTTGTTTCCAAACACGTTTTGTAACCATGGACTTTTATTTTCTATTTAAGCCAAGTGGCTCTTTGATTGTCCTGACAAAAAATTTTAAGAGAAAGACTCTCAATTTGTCTTATAAGCCTGATTTAGTCAGACAAAAGCCTCTTGTAACAGAACTGTATTGTGCATTCCTTTATTCTGCATTGTAGCCCGTGCTGAAAAAAGGATGGGATAGAGTACTTAAACAGTCCAGAGAGCAGAAACCAAAAATCTTATTCCTAATGGAAGGAATGCAGATTTACACCTAGAGCTGCTGTCTGTAACAGACTAAAGGGGAAATACTAAGTTTCAGTACTATATTGGAGATCAGTTAAATTTTGTGTGCGAAAAAGACACCGGCTTTGAAATCAGAACCCAAAATTCCCCTTCTTCTCCATTCTACATGTTAATCTTCCACTAGGTTATAGCTCCAGGATATCTCCTGCTTCCTCTCTCTCTAGGTTCCTAAACCTTGAACTCCTTTTTGCTCAGTTACACAACTTTCACTGGAGTGGTGGAGAAATGACCATACAGCCAGGTATCGAACATTAGCTCTGGGGGGATAGAAGATTTCTATCAAAATTCCTTTAGCCTCTAGAAAGCTTGCATCCCAGCTTCCTCCCAATTTCCAGGCATGTATTTCAGGTACTGAGCTCTGTGCAAAATGTATCTTCTACTCACCATTCTTTAAGGCAAAGCCAATCCAAACAAAGTGAGTTTGAACAGGTCCTTGTGGAGCTTTTAAGTTTGGGTTGTGGCCAACGCCCCAAGAAGAAGAAATCATGTGATTCTCTTTAGGTCTCCTGTAACTGAAAAGTGCCAACTTTAGGTGCCCTTTGGGTTAGGCTGTGGGTGAGAGAAGGTGTGCGATCCATGCTGATATTTAGACTGCAGTTGTGATAAGACCAGGACATGCATATTGTTTAAAACTTGCAGAATTTTTATTTAAAATAAAGTCCTAGATGAAAAAGGAAGTGAACAGTTTTTTTTTTCATTCAGTTTTAAATTTCAGTATAAATATGGTATATTTATATAGGTATTTGCCAAAACCAGAGAGACACATAAATTATATGGGAGATATGGAAGTGATAAGGAGATGTGAAATCCTTGCAATTATGCAGAAAAGCAATACTTCAGTTGCCTGATATTAAATAAGTAGAAAATTAGTCAAGAAACCATTTTAAAGGTGAGTTATATTGAAGTATAAAACAATCCTCCTAAAAAGACTAGTGGAAGAACCTTCCTGTGGGAATTTTAAAAGCAAGCTGAAGAAATGGTAGAAATATAGTCTTAGCCACTGACTTAAAAAGGTGGGCAGACTTGGTGACCTACTTAAAAGATAAGAAATGACAGGATGTGCATTATAGTCTTGCAATGACATGCTTTGGTGCCTTTAAAGGTAAGGCAGAGTACACAAAGCTGTTAAACATTGTGGTGTGTCACCACTAGATTTTATAACCCTTAGATGCCCTCAAATCTTGTTTCTAAAATATTAATTTCCAGAGGTAAACTGTCAGTTATTAGAAAGACAAATATTCCCCACATAAAGCAATGCCTTTTTTTCTTTTTAATGCACTATAAGATTGTATTAAGGGAAATTGTCTAGACAGGGTTTATTTTGCTAATTCTCAATGACAATAAGAATTAACGAGTTAACAAAAATGTGCTGGAATGCAAACATGTAATATTTAAGGCTGAAACTGAAATGCATGTAGGGGGAAGGGCTGCATGTAGGGAGAGAGGACTTACAAGCCTTTTAGGTCTTCCTGCTACCTTTCTCCCTGACACTGTTGCTCTCTGAATGCAGAAAGCATTGGAGAAATAGTGCAGACATGATGGGGCCATTTAGTGACTGACATCTTGCAAGCTTAAGAGACAGAATGTTCTTTGTGAGTTTCAGGAGGGGGGTTTTTTTCCTCATTTACAAATCTCTCCCCCCAGCTTCCCACCCAAATGTCTGTCTGCTAGCTGCCTGAAACAGAATGCAGGTGAATGTCAGAGGTTCTCATCAAGAGATTTGCGATATGAAAATACCTGTGCGCCACTCCTTCAAGCAAGGAGAGTGATAACATTTCCTAGTGGCATCTTCACTGTGCTTGGGGACATGGTTCAGTGATGCACATGGTACTGCCAGTTAATGCTTGGACTCTATGATCTTAGAGGTCTTTTCCAAGCTTAGCAATTCTATGATTCTAAGTACATTTCCAAGTGTTTTATCAACAATTATTTCCAGCTGTCCTTAAAGCATATATTCTTCTCATAACCTAACCATTCCTCGTAGTTAGTTTCCTAAATCCTTGACTTATGAAAGTAAAGTGAAAAGCTAATGATAACACTTGGTATAAATTACATGCTTATTCTTACTCCTTACCAGCCATGGGCCACCTCCTTTGTTGCCAGTTCCCCATTTCCAGTGGTGGGTCCTGAGCCTCCGTGGCTCCCTATGGGCTTTCCCTCTCCCTGAAACCACATGAAATTTGAAGTACACGCCACTTTAACTTCCTGCCAACTTGAAAGTCTATGTCCCAAAGGCCAGCCTCACACAGGCCCACTTGTATGAACAGACCTGACAAATCACCCGTGTTTCTGCAAGGTTTAGGGCTAATTACATTTTTGTTTACTTTGTTACTTAAGTAGATTTAATATCCCTGGGACACTTCATGGCACCTTGTATTTTTTTTAAAGGGTGACTTTCCAAACTTTGTTTTACTTATTAATTGACATATATTCATTCCTGACAAAACATTTGCAATTATAAGGAAATTTTTTTTCATTTTCTAAAACTATTGCTGCACTGAGAAAAATACGAACTATACTAGGATTTCTACAGGATTTAATACTCTTTCTGCTGAACAGGCAACTATTCAAGTTCATTTGGCATTTTACATGTGAGAAAGAGAAACTTGGAAGGTAGCTAGCATTTTTCAAAAGCAAAATTATTCAGATTCCATTTCCACCTTAATCTATCAAAGACTTGATTCAAAAATCCACCCCAAAAACCCATACTGGCAATTTTTGTTTTAAAGTTTTTTAAATCTTCTATGAACCCATATGCTTCTTTATCTATGTAGTTGTGCCTGACAGAAGCAGATCCATGGAATGTCTAAGTAGAGCATTGAAATTTCATCATTATTTGCTCAGCATGCTGGTCAGTCATGCTGTATTTATATTTCTTCCACACAGAGAGAAAAAGTGGTACATGCGGTCAATCCCCATCACATTCTGCTGACATCAATTCCCCTGCATATTCCATCTTCAGTGTCAGCACGGTCTTCACTGTATCACTTGAAACCCAATTTTTCCTTAAAATCTGTGTTACATTTCCTCCTATGACCTCACCACACATCCACCTAAATATCTTATCCAAAATTTAACTGAGATTATAATCTAGTGATTTCATTATGAACTTGACTTCTCTTTCAACAGGTCTGTTGGATCTAGTGTTGGCAGAAGCTGTGTTTTCATCATCCAGTTGACTGGGTGGTGCTAATTTTAATTATGTCCTTTAGCACTGTTTTACTGCAAGCCTATACACATAAGTACGTATCACACAAGTACAATAGCTGCCATTTCTTTCCAGCTGTCCTTAAAGCATATATTCTTCTCATTACCTAACCGTTCCTCGTAGTTAGGTAAACAACTATATTCTCTTCTAGATTTAAGTATCCTCTGAATGCCCCATGTAAGGTATTTAGACATATTGGATGCCCTAATAAGCGAGATATTTTTGAAGTTGTTTGCATGGGAATTCTCAGAATCAGGAGGCAAAGAACTACATTTCTCTCAACAAATATTAATTTGTAGAAAGGTTATAAACAGAGAGGTTACCCAAGAGGAGGGATAGCAGGAAAATGCAGAGATTCCTTGTCGCAATATGGAGAAGCCAAATGTGTCTAAGTATTCAACAACAAGATTAGGATTTAGTAAAACTAAAAATCCATTAATATTCTGAAACAATTAGTTACAATTATATCTACTAAAGAAATGCAATGATGATTTGCCTGTGTTAATTCTGCAAATTAAATTCTGCAAGTAATATAACTGCCTAAGATATATTTATCAAATTATATATTTATATAAAAGGTAAGGTTTTGGTAAAGGCTACACTTTGGCATTTGAATAATGAAGTTCTTTTCTTTGCAGGGCTTAGTCATTAGCACATTCCATTCATGTTTGGGCCAAAAGATGACCTTGTCTGTGCATGCCCAAAGAATATTAGTATTTCAAAAGCAGAAGGAGTCAAGCAGTAGTTTGGGGACAGAATTTTGAAACTACCTCTTATTGGAGGTTATCTATAAGAAGTCCTGGAAAAGTAGGAGAAGGAGCTGGACTTGCATTTCAACTCATCCCAAAGAAACAGGTTGAGGCATGAAAAGGCAGAGAAGCCAGCAAATCTGGCCTTCTGTGAGATAAGGTAAGGACATAGGATTTGCATAGAATGATACTGACAAGGCCACAAAGCACCTCATCAGCTTGCCAGCTGCACACTGCAGAGGAACGGGAAACTTTGAAGCTTTTCTAAGTAGTAGATATGTACATGTTTCCATCTCTTTCTAGAGATTTTCAGGGGTATTTTTGCATTTGACAAATACACTTCCTATTTTTCTTTACTCTTAACCTTGCTTGCACTAAAGGTGATCTCAATATGACAAGAAAATTCATTTGCTTTTTATTCTTTGAAGAAAAAATTCTTAAAAGTAGCATAATCTGTCTCGTGAACTGGACTGTATCATCTCCTGTTCAGCTTTCAAATGATATTTCATGGAATATCTAAAGTATAACAGGATGTGCCTCTGTACAGAATGGTTTGGGAGTTGTCAATTCAGCTGTTTGCTGATTATAAACGTTTTGAGGACTAACATCATTTAGGAAATTTTCTTTTGCAGTACAACAGTGGTGAATGTGCCTCAAACATATGGAACCAAAGGAAGTATGACGCCAAATTAATCTAGGAAATCTAACGTCAGTTACAAGGCCAAGTCTCCTGTGTATGAGAAAGAGATTTACACAAGGCAAAGGAGTATCCCAGTTGCAGAGTAGATCACATCCTACACAAATCACCTTTGTGGGTCTCAGTTTCCACTCGCTATGACAAAATTTCTTCAAAATATATAGGATGCCATGGAGACTGAGATAAAGCCCTTAATCCTTGCTTTGCTGGTGCTGACAGAACAGATCTCTAGACATACATGGGATGTTTACATGCAGGAAACGGGACTGAGGTGCACAAAGGGATAAAATGTTGCATGTCCGTAGCAGTCCAAATTCTCCGTATAATAATGTAACAGGATATTAATTTGCTGAACTGGCTTTAATTCAACTTCAAAAATATGAGCTATAGGGCATGCTTATCATGAAGCATTTAACTTTGCAAAAAAATACAAAACCAGTGAGTGGTTTTATGCCTGGAACAGAAGAAAGCTTAGAAAAGATTTATAGCCTACAGATTAACTTCACAAATGTAAAGAAGTGTGAGCCTTTTATCTTCTAAGCATTTATATTAAAGTGCTGAGAAAACCCTGAGAATCTTCTTGGACAGGGTTCCATTTAGTTTTTCTTTTCTTCTACTTCTCATTCCATATGCTTCTAGTCCCATATGCTTCTTCTGCTGTTCTTACTCAACTTGAACAATTTTTATGTTGTACCATCAACTTGTACTTGGCTGTTTTTGGATTGTATAGGTCACGGATTACTGGTCCACATCTGTACAGCAGGAATGGTTCAGACAGGTGTGTTAGCTAAAGTGTGGTGTCTCATGGACTGCTGTCAGTCCGATCTGGTGCCAGACCTGACGGGTGACCTTTGGAAATATTGTGCTATTACTCGAGGGTCATAGACATGTCTCAGTTGCAGGGGGTGCTAACTGGCATGCACTAAATCAAGGGGATGAAGGCATATTTTCCTTTACAAGTGTCACACCTAGCAGAGTTTCTCCCAGACTAGTTCCAGGCAGAGCTACCATCCTTGCTCTCTTCCTCTGGGTGTCAGAAGGGTCCCGCGCTGGGGCCAGCCCTGGTGAGAAGAGGGGGTGGTGTTGCTGGCAGCCCCAGTGAGGGGCTCACCAAGCATTAACAATGCTGCATTGCACCGCGTGAGCCGAGCAGACCCAGACTGGCTCCTGATGAAGCCAAGGGTATGTCTGTGTCCCTAGTGCCTAAAGGGACACTGTGCTACCCTGTCACTCAGGGCTGTGCATAATTTGGGATAACTGAGCCCCCAGAGTCAGAACATCTGACTGAATTAACCAGTTTCTGTTGCCTAATTTTTCACCTTAGAAATACTCTGAATTGCATTGTTGCATATTCCTGAAAAATCTGCAAAAGTAGGCAACAAATATCAGATGTAGAACAAATATATTTTAATGCAGTGTATTTCTTTGTGACTGTAAATTAAGGATAAGACATTAAAAAAACAAAAGGAAGACTTTTCTTCAACTTCAAAGTGTTCGTGACTTCTCTTACTCTCCTCCTTGTAAGTAAGATATTTGAGTTACTCTCTCCAGAGAGATAAATTGATGCTAATGCTGAAAGACAAAATAAAGTAATTATGTTTTCAACACATGTTAACTTAGAGATGGTCTCTTAGGGGCCAACACATTACTTGCAATTTTACTGTAAAATGACTTTGTAATTGACTACTATTAATCTGCTTCATTTGTAGGTTATGTGTTCTAAAGAAATGATACAAATAATTGTTTCTATTGATAAACATTCAATTGCCAATAAAATTCAAGCTCAAAACTGATGAGACTGCTTTTTAGGCAGCATTCCAATTAATTCAGAAGGAGTTGATTCCCAAAGCATCCTCTGCAGTCATTAAATAGTATCTACTTACCTGTGGAATTTACTGATCAGGGCAATTAATCTCTTAAAAACGTCTGCTTTGACTCAGAGCACATACTTCTCATGTATAAGTTAGAGAAGCATTTCTCTGGCTTTACATTATTAGGCCTTGGTTTAAAGTCAACAAAAAGTTACCCACTGATTTATAAGACTTTGGATTTGGTCTTTGGCTACTGTGACAAACAGCAGGGAAAATTGTACCTCATCAGCTCTGTACTGTGTCTGGAATATGATCATGCACACTGTACATAGGGCTCATACTGCTTCCTACATCTTGATAATCCAGGGTAAGGGAAGGCTTAGCTGTGTTGTACAATGGAAAACAATGGATTAAACAAGTACATCAGGGTCTGTTGTGGATGATACAGAAATACTGCCACAAGGAACCATGCTTCTGTGCTGGGCTGGCATGACTCAGGCTATTCTCTAACACTCTTGATTGCCAACTTAAGCTTGTGCACCAATAAAACTTGGATCCAGCAGTCTTTTATTCAAAGCTCTGTGGGGAAGTAGGTATTGTAGTCCTGGGTCTGTTCCAGCCCTGGAAGCAGTAAAGCTGTATTCATGGTGTTCTTCATGTATTAATAAACACCCTGCTGGACACAAGGCTTTGTATCCCCGTCACTGATGATCAAAGAGTACATTACCTGCTCAGAGAGAAAGGAGAGGCTGTCAAACACAAATACGTATATGTAATGGATGGGGCATGTTAACTTGGAGTTATATATGGAACTTTTGAACTCCAAAATCCTTGGGATGCTTATTGACTTCTTTAGTGTTAGCAGAAAAAGAATGCTGGCAAAAAAAAAAAAAAGGAAAATTACGATTTCATCACATATTGAAAAAAAACCGTGTAATATCTTCCAGATTTTAATAGGCTTTTGCTTTACTTTCGCTACATATTGAAAATGGTTAGAATTTTGGTGTTTGACAGTATCACTTTGAATATTTTATTGCATTTCTGTAAGAAGACCCCAACCAAGCTGTTGGAGAGTAATGGGAAAAGAAAATAAACCACAGACAGAAAAGACTGAGTAGTGTTTGTTATAGTTGATGATATTTGGGTCAATACCTAGTTCAAGCTAGGCTGGGAGATGAACAGATTGAGAGCAGCCCTGTGGAGAAGGACTTGGGGGTGCTGGTGGATGAGAGGCTGGACATGACCCAGCAATGTGCACTCACAGCTCAGAAATCCAACTGTATCCTGGGCTGTATCCAAAGCAGCGTGGGCAGCAGGGCGAGGGAGAGGATTCTGCCCCTCTGCTCTGCTCTCCTGAGGTCCCATCTGGAGCACTGCAAACTGCTCTGTGGTTCCCAGCATAGGAAGGACATGGATCTGTTGGGAGAAATCCAAAAGAGGGTCACCAATATGTTTAGAGGGATAGAGTATCTCTCCTATGAGGAAAGGCTGAGAATATTAGGTTTGTTCAACCTGGCTTTGGGGTGACCTTTTTGCTACCTTTCAGTATGTGAATGAAGCCTACAAGAAAGATGGAGAGAGCATCTTTTTCCAAGAGCATGTAGTGACAGGAGAAGGAGGAATGGTTTCAAATTGAAAGAGAGTAGTTTTAGATTAGACCTTAGGACTAAATTCTTTACTATGAGGGTGGTGAGGCACTGGAACAGGTTGCCCAGAGAAGCTGTGGATTCCTGCCAGTGTTCAAGGCCAGGCTGGATGGGGCTCTGAGCAACCTGGTCCAGTGGAAGGTGTCCCTGCCCATGGCAGAGGGTTGCAACTGGATGATCTTTAAGATCCCTTCCAACCCCAGCCTTTTTATGATGTTTTGGTTTAATCATGTTGATCTGTTGAACTACTGACATTTGGATTCAATTAAGATAATTCTGAGATTATTTGTACTGATACTATGCTAATAGTTTATTTTTAAAGGGTGGCCACAGGAAAATCATTGTTGTCTTTAAAATCGTTCTATTGTCATTCTGTACTTTGTATAAATATGTTTAAAAAAATGCACAAATATCAAAAGGCCTAGGAAAGACAGGGCCACAAATTTTCTCTGAGTCTCTTGAGTCTGCTTGGTAATCCAAAATTCCAGGAACCTTTCAGGATTAAGATCACCCTGGATACAATAAGAAGAAACAATATTTGAATATCTTCGTATATTTGATTCAAGGTTGGATAGTAATCCATTTCAGTCTAAAATTAATGACAAAATTTGCCTTCTTGGTATAACTGCAGTATGGGCTGGTGTGGTTCCATTCCTGTTACTAGACCTTTATCTGAAGCCCTGGCTCAGCTACAGAGACTTAGGCACATGACTAACCTTTTCACATTACTATCCTCCTGAAGCCCATAGGGTGACACCTGAATAAAGAAAGGCATGCTATGCATCTACAGCGTCATGCTCGATTCCCACCATGTTTTTATTTTTAATAGGTTACCAATCCATAGGTCACTGATAAAAACTCCTGCACATTGCAATGCTTGTATTCAGGAAAGAGGGTGTCACAAGCTGCTGTGTGTCTCAGGGGATTACATCCTTTACGAGGAAACAGAAAACTGTCGTGAACAGTGGCCAAGAAGTTGCCTGGTGCAAACTGAAGCCAAAATTGCTTTTCTGAGATGAGGTAAGCAAGAAAGGGCTGAGAAGGAATATTTGCCTGATCCAAACACACTGGCAGCTAGTTTGGTATTTTTATTTTGGATTGTGGGTCCAAAGCATAATCCTGTTTTCATTGGCAGTGAAGATCTTAATGAGCATAGATAATTCTTGGCTGGATTACGCTACCAAAATCTCAGCAGTCTGCCAGTTAACTCAAGCAGCTCCACTTTCTCCAAAAGAGAATTACCTGAAAATAGATTGACAACACTAAACTGTTTCAAGTCAATGTCTAATAAAAGAAATTAGATCATTTAACTCTTGTTTTGCTCTGTGTTACTGGGTTCTATTACACTTTGTATACTTCCTTGGAAACATAGCAAATCATGTACAGCTTGTAATAAAACAGAAGACTGCAAGCAATATTAGAAACCATTCAGAGGGCAGTGCAAATATAATATTTGTTTCTTTTAAGCTTTGAAAATGCAAAGCCAGACAATATGTATTATAGGTACTTTTCTTACCTGTTCACTCTAACCTGGACGGGTTCAAAACTTCAGAAACTTGGGTTAAAAGAAAAAAAGTAGCTAATATGAGCCAGCTTGTGTATATTCATGAAGAGGAATTGCTGGCAGTGAATGTCCAAAGTAAAGAGGTAGAGACACTGAGAAGAATGTGGTTCGGTGTGTTGGGTCACTTACCTGAGTTTAGGTATGGGAAATCCAAGCAAGAGCTTTCTTGTTGATCTTGAGAACCAATTCACTAACAGGCTAAGATGAGTCACATGGAGTGATAATCACCACCATCATCATCATCATCATCATCAAGGCATTATAACTATTTCTATTTGTAAATATTTGCAAGATGTCAAAATAGATAAACTGCATAAATACCTCAACAAAGACAGAAATAACAAATCCACCATTTCTTTCAGGAAAAAAAAAATCAAGCCACAATGTTTTCTGTTTGATGACACTTGCTTTGGCTGCAAAAGTTAAAGTTCTGGTTGTTCTTACTTCCTGTTAGAGAATTTCTTTGCTCTGTCAGATGCTCAAGATTTTATGGTTTGCATGAACTCATTTCTCCTTTAATGTATCAGGTAGCTAGGGAAGACTAAAAGAAAGGATGTGAAGTTACTTATCTTGGTTATCCTATAAATCAGAAAGTATTTTGATATTCTAGTCCATATTGATGGCATGAATCAACCTTTTCTTTTATCTTTGTCAGAGATCTTTTAGTTTTGAGATACCTACTTTGACAAATCAGGAGTTCAGGAGGACCTGGGCTTAGGTTAAATCCCTCACATCCAAAACACTGCCTGAATAATTTTCTTCCAATTTCCAGCTTGGTGTAATTTGTTACAAAATGTCAGTAGTTCATCTTTTCCTCTGTTTTAAATGGCAACACAATGATCATCGAGAACATGCTCTTTGTATTGATTAGTAAACAGTTTTACATTGACCACCCATAGACAGCTATTTGAGAGATATGAGATAAGAAATTCTAAAATTGTCAGTGTGAACATTTCACCATTCTTGCAGTCTTTATACCAGACCTTTGTTCCTGCAGCAAAGCATTTGCCATGTAGTTACTAAGCACAAATCTGAAATCCAATAAAAGGTCAAATTAGCAGTAAAACACATGAAGTTCAGTACGCCAAAATTAAGCAAAAGGAAAAGGTAAAAAAGAAGGACCAGACTAGTTAATGCATGGTTAACTTCACTACCCAAGTATTATCTCATCTCTGCTTGTCGTATCCTGTGTTTTTTGTCCATCCTGTGTAGCTGCAAAAGATGCAAAAGGGGCCTGTACATCAGGAGACAACTGCTTACCCTATCCAGCAACCCTGACTGAGAATGGTAGCACAAAGAAGAGATTAATCCTAATGGGAAACTGCAGGCTTTTTCAGGTGACTTGACTCAGGAGGTGAAAGAAACACAGTTATTTGCACAGGTATGCTGCCAGGGAATTCCCTGAAGTTGAGAGACCTGGAAAACTCCTTGCAGAAGCTGGTGCTATAAGCTGTGGAGCAGATCTTATCTCCCTTTACTTCTCCTGGTTTCCACCTGGTTTCAAACATGCTTTGATCTCCACCCCTGCTGTAACATAAACAGGAATTTATTCTTAGTTACTAGCGCAGAGGCAAGAAAAGAGTGTTAACCCTAACTCTTACAAAGTTTTACTGAGATGACACAAATAAATTCCCTAATCTAGCTGGACATTTATCCATGAGGTCTTTTCTTTCTTTAAATGAAAAGAAAAAGAAAACAGAAATAATGCCAGTCTGACAAGAGTAAGTTGTGCTTTTACTTTGATTGAAAAGAAAGACTCCAACTTGCAACAGCAGTACTGGCTTTGGCCAGGCATCCTTAGCAAATGCAGAAATGTAGGAATACAATTTCTAACTCACCTGGAATCAACTTTCTCATGTCTGTGTAATTCAAAACCATGTGAAGTAACGCCACTGTTTTGATTCATTCATGTAAAAATATCATGTAACTGAGTTGTGGTGAGGAGGAAGCAGCGCTGTTTTCCTTTCAGTTAAGTGCTTTGCAGAGGGGAGGTGTTTCTGATTTGTTGTTGTTGTTTGTGTCTGTATAAGGTATATATTCCTTGCTGATAATTAAACTTTTGTTAGTAGAAATCTTTTAAAGAAGATGCATTTGAGTTATTCAAGTATAAAAAAGCTTGCAGAAATACTGTGCTCTGCAAGTTAACTGTAATTTTCAGGGAGCTTTCGAAATGTTTACACATAAACATGTTTAGAGGGAAAATTTCCCACCACTCATTGCAGCTACTGCAATATTGTATGAATAAAAAGGTAAGTTTACTGATTGCGTTTTTCTTTTCCAGTCTCTGTAATCTGCAGTGAACCATGAACTGCCTCTGGTGGTTTAATGTTCCCTCTTCCATTATAATATGCTCTGCAAAGGGCAGAATACAAATAGCATGATAAGAAACAGTTACTCATAATTTTACTCCATTTTCCCCCCTTCCTATTCAGAATAATAAAGCAGAGGCTACCAGCTTGTGTATCTTATTTCTGAGCTGATAATAAAAGATGGTAGAGAGATGGGGGACAGGGATCTGTCCATTCAGGTAGTTTAAATTACAGCTTAATGGGTTAACTCCACACTAACCTAATTTTATATTCTTTATCCTCAGCTCTGTATTACTGATCCTAGTCCCACATGGATTCACTTGCCATTCAATTTTGAGAAAGTGCTTCTCTGGTTTATCTTTTAGGGACTAAATAACATTCATAACCTCTCCATAAGAAGCTGACCTCCCTGGCTGCTGATTCCCCCTCCCCACACAACCACTTGACACTGAGAGGCATAAAGGCATGAAAAGTGATACCCCAGCTGCAGTGTGGGAGTGTTTGCTGGGTGGTGTCAGACTCTTCCAGACAGCCGTGGAGATCCCATTCACTCTGTGCTCCTTGATACTACACTGACTAAAAGTACCAGTGAAGAAACTTTGTAGAATATCAGGTAAACCCATCCTGGCACAGAGTTATAGGACTTGACCTAAGGGATATCCTTAAGAGACAGTGTCTGAGTCAGTATATTATAAATGGCAATCTTGGATGTAGCACTGTTTCTAGCCCTTCTTGCCCCATTTCCTTAGAAGTGACCCAGGCGTAAGTACCCCCAGTCCCCTATCACCGTTGCTAATTGCTCTTAAGCACTTTTTCAAATAAGCTGAGAATATTTGGCTGCTTTTATTCCACTAAAATAAATCAATCAATAAATATTAAAAAAAACCCAACGTGGAATGTAGAGAGCATAAAATAAATGCAAGATACTGTGTTCCTGGGAGATACCTAGCAAGGAGTACGAAAGAAAGACAGTGATAGCCTCCCGTCCCAGTGTTTGCTTCTCCAGAGGGTGCTGGCTTTGTCATTGCTTGGGTCTGGGCCCAGACACTTTCATGCTTTTGAAAGTTTTAGGAAGTGGACAACCAGTTCTGGGGTGCAGCGCTCAGGTGTAGGATGGGGCCTCAGCTGGCACCACAGGCAGCACAAACAATAATAAGTGATTGAACTGTCTGTTAGGTTACATTTGTTTTGTAATATTTATTATAGTATAAGTCTGATGTAACACTGGGAAAAGATGAGACTCACTGACGTCAGAGGGATTATATCAGGAGTGCAGTGTTTGCTGCATGAGTTTTATACTGGTTATATTGGTTAGGTATAGCCTCGTTCATTCACTTTGGAGGATTTCTGAGATTCATTAACCTTTCAGAGTGAGTTTTATGCCAAATGTTCATTTTGTCTCAGAGGTTAATTTAATTTGCCATTCTCTACTGCAAATAAAGCAATAGTTCAATTTGAACAAAACCTCAGGTCATCCTGCAGCGAATCACTTACAGGTGGTTAAAAGAAAGCGGTGTAAGATAGAAAAGGAATTACAGCAAAATGAAAACTCCTAGGAAGCTTCAAGAGAGGAACCAATTAGTAAAGCAAGTCAGCGTGAGAGAGGTAAAAGCACTGAGAGTGATTTATCTAGTTATTGAGCCAGTTTTACACCAACATAGTGCAACTGTCTCGATGGAGCTATGTTAATGTAGCTGGTATCCCAAGCCAGCAGTTTCAGTGCAATGTAACAATACACCTTAGTCTTCACAACTGTTTCTAGTTGAGACTACTTTCCATGAAACCTGGAAGCAGTATTCAAATCATATATTGATTTCCACAAAACATGGACTCATAAAGTCTGAATAAATTAGAGAGTTTCTTGACAAAAAGCCAATGAAAAAGCTCTTTGGATTTTCAGTTTTCATGGAGAATCATTAATTTAACAGAACACAGTCCGGGATAATATGGCCTTCCTAAATAATAGTATTGGGGTTTTTTTGATACCAGGAAATGGCAAAACAGTTGATTTTATATTCAGCTAGCATAAGCCCCATATTAATTAGAAGTTACACACATATTAGTAGCCAAAAGGATTCACTTTTTGTAGGTATCTCCAAAAAGCCTCTCAATAAAGGCCAAAAATTTAGAGTTAGGGTTAAACTTCAAAACAATTTAAAAAATATTTGGTATGGAAATGTGAGTTCGAATCAAGTTGCACCCTTGCGGCTCCTCCCCAAAACTCGACCCTGAAGTTAGACCATAATTTAAACAGACATTTAACCATAAATTCCTAGTAGCTTCCATAATTTGAACTGGACTCACTGAATTTTTAGCCCAACTCTGATTAGAAAGAGGGTATATATGATAACACTCTGCCACTAGGTTTATCTTGCCATTTATTTCTGGATCTGCTGGCCAGTTTTAAGCCAAGCTAACTAAAGGGCTGACCTATCTGAGTTCCCATCAACTTTATGGAATGAGGAACTAAACCAGAGGAGGGAAAGTTTATAAAATTCTCTGTAAATACTGTAGCTGAAGGAAAAGCTATAGCATCAGTTTGTGCACTATTAGACACCAGAAAAGTTGCATTGGAGATAGACCTTTGTGATACCCCCTTGCAGCAGATTCAGTTCGTAAACCAGGCAGAAACACCAATTAAGTGTAGTGGGTTTGTTTGCATCTTTTATCTTCTATGAGATAAGAATTAGGAGAAATGCAAAGCAGGCACCATAACTTTAAAGAATATGAAGAAGTTTATTAGTAAGAGAATTAAAAGTAAAAAGAAATAACAAGGAATTAAAACAAAACCCCCTTTTCCTCCAGCACCTCCCCTTTTTACCTAACTTGCACAACAGATAACAAACTATGATTTTGGTCAGAATTACAGTTCTTAAAAGCCTCTCCACTGTTTAAGGAAAAATGTTTCCTTTGCTTCACATGGTTTCCAAACTGCCCAAAAAGCAACAGACCCGCCCAGAAAATTCTGCTGCCATGAAAAACATCTTTCCCATGAATCTTGCAGTCTTCCCACAACTGCCAGCATGGGCCACACATAGATGTTTCTTTTTTTTTAAGGATAAACAAATTCCAGCCTAAAAGCAACTGCTCTCTTCTTCACAAAATCTCTAAAAGTCTCTTATAGCTCCGAGGTGACCTGGCGTGGTCACGTTTCTTTTTCCGCTGGCTGCACAAAAAATTCTTATCCCCCCAAGTCTTTAAGTGGATTAAAGAAAGAAGAACAGTTTGTGATATTACAGTTTTTACGACGGCCTGCAAAAAGTATTTTTAAGCTTCGCGCTGGGCACAATTCCGCCCTCTTTCCCGCTGCCATTTTCAGCTTCGTCTCACATGACTCACTTTCTCTTTCTCTCTGACCTTTAAGCCTCCATGTTCAAGAACTCATTTTCTTTGGCTTTATGCTGGAGAAAAACCTCTTTCCCATTATGTGGCTGGCTGCTTGGTGTTTTTTTCCAGTTTGATATAGGCTACGTTAGTTGCAGAAAGCTCCATCGGCTCCTGCCAGGTCTGTGCAGGGCTGCATGGGGGGCGAGGGGAGCCCACCAGTCCTCAGAAGCTGTGCCGAGTGGTCTTGGCTACTCAGTAGCCTGTGGTTGTTCCTTAGCTGCCCACGGCTCTGAGGGGTCTCTCCCACAGCTACTTAGGGCTCGTGCCCAGGCGCTGAGGCAGGGGAGGCCTGGGGCCACTCCAAGAGACGGAGCCCAGGGCCCATATTCCCCCATCCCGCCCCCCGGGAGGGCTCAAAAACAAAAGGGAAGTTCCTGTGTCTCCACGTGGTTTAAATATGTAAATTTCGAGAAGTGTTATTGGTCTAAATGACTCTTCATCAACTCAGGTTCAACCCACCACACCCCTGTCATGAATGGAGTGTCAGCTGGAGATCATGGGATACATGGCATTGCCCAAATCCACACAAAACCACAGTGTGTTACCTCTGGGTCTGTCTTTCTTGGTGGTGCTTTTTCAGAGTCTACAATGCAGATTTGCTCTGTATGAAATGCTAAGTTCATCTTCCCATCTGTTTGAATATTTCTGTGCACTGTTATGGAGTAGAATTGTTTACTCTTCTTTGGCTCTGGGAAGAAGAATGCTGTAGCAACAAGCTTGGCGTCCTTTCTGGGAAGGAGCACAGAGGGTCTCTCCTGCCAGTGCAGCAAGCACCAGGCAACTGGCCCCATTTGGTAGCTTGGCTGGGGACAGCAGTTCCTGCGTTTTGCCTTCTGGACAATGAGGGCTTTGCAGTTTCTTGAAGGAAGCCGTATGTCAGTGGTCTTGTTTCTGGTTTCCTTGCCTCCTTCCCAGTGGAGACATTTCTCTATCCATTTTTCCAGTGAGTTCCCGTGAGGTGTTTTCTGGCTGAGCTGTCTGCTTTCCCCTTTGCACAAGAATACTTTGCAATACATTTTTAAAACACTAGAGAGATTAGACTGTGAGTTCAGGGCCCAAATATCTATCACTTTTTCAAGTGAGTAACACTTCACTTCCTGCTTCTACAGCCCTCACAGCACCACTGGTAAATGCCAGTAGCACCACTGGGATGACAGACCTGAGCATGGAAGCTGCTGGAGCATAAATGCATAGAAATTCACACACGATATGAAAGCCAAGTGACAATGATTTTGTGTTTACTTAATTTTTCATCCACTATGTGAAAAATACTTGCACAAGCTAAAGACCACTCTAAACATCTTTGTGAAACACCACCACCATTGTTGAGAATGGCCAAATTTTGTCAACCCTTCATTTTTGCTTTGTTTAAATTCATGAAAGGACTATAGGTTCCTTCAGTACTATCTGCAACTGTTCAGCACATCTCAGCA
>VYXC01000924.1:548454-564179 GCA_013397175.1 Platysteira castanea | reverse complement strand
AAAAAAAAAAATTAATACATAATTAACTAAATGCTAACCAAACAGTTAAAACCCAAATATTAGTACTTGTCAAAAATAATCCTGGTAGAGTAATCAGTAGGGATGGTTTTTTGCTGACCTGCAATATGTTAACAAATGCAGTATGAAAGAGTTGTTATTCTCCATAAGAGTTTCATAAAATGAAATTAAATATCTCTTTGAAATAAGCATAAATTCACAGGAGTTATTTTAGCCAAATATCAAATATTTTTCTTGTTGATTACTGGAGGAATAGCAAGCAAAACCCACCTTTCAAGCCTTGTTAAATCCTTCCTTCAGAGAATGCATGTAAATAGAGCTTGGTTTTTATTCCAGAGGGTTTCAGTAAGGATTTTTCAAGGTACATGTTAGTTCTCGCTTCTCAGTGATGATCCAAGAGAGCAACCACTGATTTAAAAATGTACCAGCTCCTTACAACCAACACTCGCACGTTGGAATAATAAGGATTTTATTTTCCTTTTCTCTGTTTTGTGGCACAATTTATTGGATGTTCAACAAAATGTCATCAGGAATATTGGTCTTGGGGGGAAGAAAAAGAAACAGAAATGAAAAACATTCTTGTATTTAACTTACAGCTTTGTGTGAGCATTAGGATTTGAATGGTGTCTAGAGGTTGAGACCCGAGCTGTTAAATAAGAAATGTTAAATAAGAAATACATTTTTGATTTGTTTTTGCTTAGCTACAGTGATGGAGAGACATAGTGCAGTAAGTGCATTCTGTTGTACAATCCATGACCTCAATGATGAGGGGGAAAATGGGCTTTTGCTGTCAGCTTCTCATCCTATTACAGATTTGAGTTTTACTCCAACATTACTTCCAGTCTAATTGCATTTGACCCAGCATTCTTGCTGTGCTAGTGTCAGGCAACATATCTGGAGGCATATGCAACAGCTAGTATTTATAGAGTAAATATAATTACTTGCTAAAACCCTAGAAGCATCAGCCTTATGAACTTCCTAATTTTCATTAAAATACAGGTTTTTTTCTACTTGCCTTTGGAGGCAACACAGACAAGGTATTTAAGTGTCCTAAGTGGAAATTGTTTGCATTGAGAAATTAAGCTAGTGATTTAGAAGAAGGTTGCCCTATTTAGTGTAAATTCAAACTAAAAATAGCAAGTTGTGGTCAGGTGTAAAGACTCATGTATATGTTTGCCCTCAAAATATTGATATATGCAGATTACTGATGTCGGCATGTTTGCAGCATCTTAAAATTGCAGAGCTGTTTATATATTTGCAGAGCTTAGGGGACGTTCTTTTAATTCCCTGCTTCCTTCAATGGAGACAAATTCAGTCTTCAACATGAACAATTTTGTGTTTCTGCCGTTACCAGCCGAAGGTGTCTATATCTGTTTGCTTACCTTTGCATACTTACATAATTTTTTCTTCATTTTGAGAAGGCATTTGATACTTCAGAATGGAAACTTGCAATTCACTAGTTTCTGATATTCTGTTAACACCTGAAATGAAATGTAGGCTAGACCTGCGCCTTCCCCTGTTTGGGGCAGAGTTTTATTGCCCCATTATCACCATAATCTATAAACAATAAAGTGCACATATGACTTTTCATATCTCTAAAGGGATGCCTGGAGCAAGTTGCAGTATTGGTGTTTTCAGGCTCAGCTCTGCATGATTCAAAGTGCATCTTTAAGGATGATTGGCATCCTCAGCTCGGGGCTTGTGTTTTCACCCATGAGAGGTGAAATTGTAGAAGATTTTGTGGTAGCAAGCTTTGCATTATGCATATCCATTACCCTCCCGACTTAGGAAACAGCAGTGTGTGTGTCACAGCGCAAGGGGGTGTGTATGCTGACCTCAGTTCTCTCTCTTCCCAGCCGTTTTTATGTAATAAACCAAAACAATCTATCTTCAATATGTAAGCTGGTTCACTTTCATAGTGCAACCTTTCCCTTCCCACCCAAACTACAGCATAGCAAAAAGCTCTAAGACAGCAGGGCATCCACAGCTACGTATTGATTCACATGTGTATTGAAAATCTGAAGGTTCATGCCTCTTTTCAGTGATGATAATTTAAGATCTGTAGAATTTTACTACTCAGGATTCTATTTCATAAAATAAAAAATGAGCTGGTGCAAGATCCACCTACTGGGATCCTCTTGTCATACAGTCTTGTGTCTTTCCTGTGATTAACATTCTTACCTTTCTCCTCAAAATAAATTTTAATTTCCATATTTTAAGCCTTAATGTACGATGCTCCAAATAGTATTCCTCCTTTGCCTGGATGCTCAGATGGATGCTTTTACTAATTAAATTATTTCTAGGTTTCTGGTAAGTCTTGCCTTTCTTTGTCTTTGAGTTTATACCTTTTTTTTTTTTTTTTTTTTTTTTTAATGTAAGGACTCTATTTTTGTCCTGGTGTAACACTGAACACATAACAAGCACACAGTGATACACACAGGGCTTAGTAAGCCCTGATCACTAAGGGAGTGCTCAGTGAAAACAGCTGGGGGCTCTCCAATTATATGATAAAGTGGCTTAGGGCTCCTATTCTTTTTTCTGAAATACTAGACAGAAAATGGCTGTGTGCAATACAGAGCATGTGTGCTGTTAGCCTGTTTATATTCTGGATGTGTCAGACTTCCAGCACATGAGCAGACGAGTTTTCCAGCTCATGTACATTGAATCTAACAAATCCATCTCTGCAGTGTATGGATAGCAGAATGGGCAGGCTCAGAGGATTCATTTCCACAAGGAGAAGTGTGCATGTGTTATGCATGTGGTTTGCTGTGTGTGGGTCCATTTTTCTGCACATCAAGCAGCTGGGTCAGATCTATTGCCAGGATTTCTGCAAACCCTACAAAACAGTGTCAGCAAGCAAGTGGTGAGTGGCTCTTGCCCTTCAGCTGGCACAGTAGATGTGCTACAGGCTTCAGCATTCTGCTGCTCCTGCAAAGGCATCCTCAGGTCTGGATGGCCCAGCCTCAAGGAGATTATATACTTCTGCTCAGCAGAGGTGTGGGAGACACAGAGCAATCTGGTTTCAGCCAATACCTCCAGGATGTTTTGGCACCCAGGGGCGTGAAGGACCCCATGGGCATCCTGAAATAGGGTATAAAGTGGAAGTCCAGCATGGAGCCCTGGGATCAGTGTTCAGTAGCTTTATTAACAGTGCACTTCTCTTGCACGGCAGCATCTGAGCAGTGCTCTGCAGCTTCCTCACGTTCCCTGGGCTCCAGCTGTGGTGTTTAGCACACGACTGGTCCTGAGGTCTTGCTCCTGACTTTATGAACGCAATTCCTCCCCCAGTGAAAACAGTATTATGCCAGCTGAATGTCAAGGTTTTGCTCTTCACCTCTTAAAACATCTATGAATGTTACAAAAGCTTGTAGTGCTACATTTTTAATGTGCCTCACATCTGTACATCTCTAGAATGATCTGTCTATATGAACAACAGCTGAAGCACCTCGATCTGTACGGCTGCCAAAACACTTTATGTACATCACATTAGTCAACACAGAAGGAATTGGTTATTTTTATAAGGAAAATGACACCAAGTCGTCTTTCAAATATTTGAAATATTTTTGGCAAATCACATTTTTATAATCCTTATACAGCTGTTTCACGCTAAAACAAAACATTATACTGCACACGATGAACATCCCAAGACCTCCCCTCTGATTTTATTAGCTCCTTTGCACAAACATATGAGAGATGAGACTTAACACAAAAAAAGTGCAATGTATAAAATGTTTCTGTATGCAGTCAGCTTGTTATGCCCCACATTGGCAGTACCAGCAGCTCATGTGGGACCATGCCACAAGGGCATAACATGGATGTGCCCAAAACGTGAGGTGAAAAAAGTGGAAAAATGTGTGGTCTTTTATGGAACTACTGGGAGTTGGCTTCTCTCCTGGTGTTGTTTGGCCAGTGGTGAGGGACTGCAGACACTGCAGGTATCTGACCATTCCAGTACTTCTGCTGTAAAAAAGACTGGAGGGTGTGATCTGTGGAGTTGGTGTGACTGAATGTAGGAACAGTCAAACCTGATTAGAACAGACTGTACTTTGTTCATTTTGCTGAAGTGAAACGTGCACCTCCAGCAAGACTTAAAAGGATGATACTTCTTTCTGCCCTAGCAGCCCAGAAACCAGTGATCACTGTGGCACAGCCTATCTTCTTTCCATTTCATGATCTTATTTTCTTCTGTATCTTGTTATTGCCCAGTGGACTAGAATACCCATGAAGAGAGTGAGTAGATTTACTCCAGACTTACACTGCTAGGATTGGTATCAGGATCTGGCACATTTTGTTTGTGAACACTTCTTTTCTTTGCCCTCCCAGCTGGGTGGCTGCAGAGCCTAGAAAATGAGAGGCACTATTTTTAATGTCTCATTCAGCAATGTGGTAGAAGTGGCAAATAATAGTTGTTTTCAGTACAGGAAACAACACACAGTGCAACTGTTCCTATTTTATAAGTTATTTTTAAAAATCTCTTCATGTTGATTGTAATAATTATTATTATTTGTGCTACTCTAGCCCATAAACTTTCATTTATGAGTTTACTGTTAATCAGTGCTATAGTTATAGCTCTTTTTGTGTGTGTGTGTGTTGCATAAGTTTGTGAATTTTAAAATGCTAAAGAAGCTACTCAGTAAGGTGTAAGAAATTATTTGGAAAATAAGTTTTTAAAGTACTGTAATAAAATAGCTCATATAAAAATATACTGTAAACATTATCATTAAGACTTACAAATGAAGCACTAAAATGTTATGTTTGCATGGATATCCTTAATCCTTATCCTTAATAAATGCATTTTTTTTCTGAAATTTGGCTTATAATAGATAACTTTCCTCTAACTGGCCAAAGGTTTGCATTAATGTTAAGGCTACGATGCCAGAAAATTTCCAATCCCTGCTAGGAGATAGAAAGACACTTTATACTATAGAGGTATCAAAAAATAACTTATTAATACAGGAAATAACAAACCTTATTCTCAGCTTTGTTCCAAGAAATGGGATTTGGGCTGATTTTGAAAAAAAACCACTCAAAAATATAATCAGCCAGAGGAAAGCGCTTTGTGTGAGAATGAGAATTTGGCAGAGAAACAAGCAAATAGAAACTTTACTATACTGACGTGTTGGACAGCATTAATGATGGGAGGTTTCAAATATCAGATAAACAAAAGCAATGATACAATTAGATAAATGCTTTTCATAATAAAGAAAAATAAAATTACCAACTGCCCACTGAGACAGGGAGTGTAATGTGTAGGGAATTCTGGTCCTTCATATTCAACCTTCAAGCACCAGGTCTTGGTGCTTCGCGATGGTCTAGCTGTTGGAAGACAAAGTAAACTCAGAGATGGATGGAGAACAGGGTTAGGAGGGAGCCTACAGTCTTACTGAGCAGAGGACTAAACTAAACAGCCTTTATTTTTCTGCTACAGAGGGAAAATAATCACAAGTAACTGCTGGCTGAATGCTTGTAGTCACAGCTTGGGCTACTGAGAACAGTTGTCTTCACAGATCTTTGTGGAGAAACACCCATTTTGTTTCCTGGGGTAAAACTGTTTCTATGAGTCAGATCAGGAGATTTTGCATTAATCCTTTCTTTTTGCAGATTATTAAAAAACCATGCGGAGTGTGTGTTTGCATAGCTGGCAACTTTATCACATGCTGGGCCAAGCACATGGGGTCTTTGGAAACCTGCTGAGAAAATCCTGAAGAAAACCTGGTGCTCTAATGTTGGCAGAACTTGTGCCAGGCAGAGCTGTTGCGGGGAACAGATGAGATGTGCACCCTCTTCACACCTCCGCTTTGCTGGTTGTTTCCCTTTTATATTTGGGGATGTTGAGATGAAGACCCAGACCCATGTAGGAGTAATTAATTCCACAGGGATCTCTTCCCCAAGCTGCTTATATCCCTATGCAGTCTCTTAAGAGGCAAAGAAACCCCAGGAGCTTCCAGGTCAGCTTGAGAGGATGTCAATTATGGTTGCTATAAATAAGAGCAGCTCTGGATTGGTTAGTGTTTTTGTTCTTTTCTTTTTTATCTCAGAGACAAGAAGCTGAGGAAGTGCATACCCTGTCCCTGACCTATGTGTTCCTGGACATCTGACTGGAGGAAAAGCTTCAGCACAGAGCAGAGAGAGGTCTGAGGGAGGAGGTAGAGGGAGAAGGGTTGCAGAGCCAGAAAAGCTTGTTGTTCAAATAGGAGCAGGAAAATCATCTAGCTGTGAAACTGCTCTTTTAGTGCTTTCTTTTTCCACAAAGGTGGTGTTTTCTCACTGTCATCAGGACATGAGAAATCCCTGCTTCACTATCTGCTGTTCGGTGCTGAACATTCAACCAAGAGCTTATCTTTTTTTTTTGTGAAAGGCAATTCTAAGGAAAAATGCAAAACTATTATGTCTTATAGTGGTGTCTGAACCCTTTGACAAAAAGGTGCATCTTTCTACCAGAGGCCTCTTTTATGTTTTTTCTCCAGGCTGAAACTATTATTTTGCTACAGAAAGCAAAGGGTTTCTCTCCTGTCTCATAAAATCTCCACCCATTTTAATAGGAAAATAGAAACTTTTAGCTTCTGATCCCCATCCAGACCTTCACAATCTTGCAATGTGTTTATCCTGGAAAACAGGGAAATATATGTATTTTCCCCGTATTGCAGATGGATAATTAAGGCAGAAGCGGACTAAACACCATACTTTGATTGGAGCCCAGCTCAACAGCCCCAGGATCAACACCAAAGTTCATGAACCCGAGCTAGGAGCTATGCTCAAGCTGCTGCAAAGCATGGAGGAAGTGATGCTCTGACAGCCAAACACCCACATTTGTGAGTGTCTGTGTGGACCCGGAGCTCCTGCTCCCACCATCACCCTGCCAGTGACACCTAAACACCCATAGCTTGAGGGTGCTTTACTTGGAGAAAGGATCTAGGTGACATGTGTCTGCAAAAAGCCTTTAATGCCAGGCATAGCATAGTTCTGACCTTTGGTAGTGCAATGTGCCTGGTCATCCCTGGGAGGTTAAGGAAGGAGAGCTGTGCAGGAAATGAGCCCGTTTCCTCTATGCTCCATGACAAACCCTGGGGACCTTCTCTCCTCCCAGGGCTGGGCTGTGCACACACATCTACACCCTCTCCTCCTTCCCATACAAGAGCATTGCTCTCCCCTGCTTACCTGTGCCCTGCTCCTCCCGGCAAGCCATCAGATGGATAGTACCAGCAGTGGCAGCTCCTGCTGCAGGGATGTTTGAGGAGGGCTGCTATGTTTGTGGTGGGGAAACGTGGAGAAGGAGGTAGCTGCCAAGGCAGGCAAAGGGGGCTGTGGAGACAGATGGCTGTGTGCACAGGGAGCAGTGCCTGTGTGGGGAACAGCGTGTGGGAGGTTGCACAACTCAGAGCTGCTTTCCCCTTAGCAGTCCAGGCTGGATTACTGCTGTGGGCACTTACATGATGATAACAATCTCCTTCCCTGTATGACTGCTAGTATGGGGTGGCCACACAACCAGTGACCTCCCGACGTGCTTTATCTCATCTTTCTACCCTTTGGTTTTGATTTGGGATCTTTCTGGATGCAACACTCTTTTCTGATTATTCTGGAAGCTGTTGGGGGATTTGTAACAGCAATAATGTACGGTAGGTTTGGCTGGGAAAATTCTGTTTAGCAAAAAATGTTGAGGTTTGGAAACTTATTTTTGTTCTCTGTTGAAGTAAAATCAAAGTCTTCCAAAAACTGTTTTGGAAACGGAGCAGAGCAATCTGCTAGGGACCCACTGGGTGGTAGGAGTTCCTTGTTTGGAGCGGAGCAGAACAGGATTATGGGTCTTGGTCTCTGCTCCCCTAAAAGTGGGCCCTAGGCAGGGACTATTCAGAGGTGCTGCTCCTTTGTTCTGGTTCAGACCAGAAATTCCATTCTGGATGTCATTACAGAAAACCAATATATTTTCATTAGAAAAATTTCATTGGAATGTATTTGTATTTTCTTTTGAAGAACTCCAGGTCAACCTGAAGTTGAGTGAGGCCATGCCACAGAAATTAAGTTCTGCAGGTTCTCAGCATGCATTTCACTTTTCTTCTAAGCGTTTGTTAGGCTACATAACTTAACTTGGTGTTTATTTTTTTAATTTTAAAATGTGCCATTTACAAAATAATAATATAAATCAAAAGCACAGCCACTGAACTTCTGTGGGAAATGGCCTGGCTTGCCTCTCAGCCATTGCTTGCCAGCTTCACTTCAGAAAGTCATCTGGCTCTGGAGCTGCCTTCAGAAATATGCTGAAGGGATTCCAAGGCATGTACAAGATTAGCAAAATCATTTCAGGAGCAACAACAACACAGCTCTCCACTTCAGGGCCCAGTAAGGCTGGAGGGGTGAGCCAACAACAATCTTGTGAAATTCAAGGAGGATCAATGCAAACTCCTGGACCTCTGAGAGAAAAACCCTGCAAGGGTGGAGGCGGGGAGTGGCTGGGCTGGGGAGCAGCTCTGTGGGAGTTGCTGGTGCCCCTGAGGCATCATGAGCCATTCAGGAGCCGGCAGACACCAGACATGGTCCATCCATGCATCTGGGGATTGGATTAACCCCCTCTACTCTGCAGTCATGAGACCATGGCCCAATACAGTGTCTGATTTTGGGGCTCCCTCAATACAAAATATGGACAAGCTGGCGTATGTTCAGTGAGGGACCCCCACGGTGCTCAGGGCTGGAGCAGTTCCCCGTGAGGAGAGGATGAAGAATGGGCTGTCTAAGTGTGGGGCAGAGATGGCTCCAGGGGAGCTGGAGAAGAGTGGCCCAGTTTCTCACAGCAATGGAACAACAATGCTGATTTTACTGTTATGTACTCCATTTCTCATAAAACTGCACACTAATGGTTGTGAGGTTTTTCAGAGCTTTATTCCAACTTTCCTAGAAAGAAGGGGCCACTTAATGTGGATGGAAAGACAGGTTACTTCACCTCCCCTTGGCAAAGAGAAGAGTGCTGCCTGGGGAGCCACAGTCCCTTACCTGAACCCCTGGCTTCTGAAGCTGCCCCATGGTGGAAGACATATATCTATATTACATTTTTTAGAAGGATGCAGAAAGTTTTGCTACTGCATACACTCCACTGGAGTGGGAAAATACCCACTGGAAAATGCCACTATTTTGTTTAAACCCACAGAGAAATTTCAAATCCCCATACCTCCCCACCCACAACTGCCTCAGTGTGTCTCCTAATAACATGGTCTAGCCCTAGAGATGAAATAGACCTATAAGTTCATCTCATCCATCTCTCTTCTAATTCAGAATCGTGTCCTATAATGGGTAATTTCAAATGATTTCATTAGTCAAGTTAGAACAGACTCCTGTTTTCCAATTTCTTGAAGTATTAATCCCCAATAGATGTCACTGTTTAGTAAACATCACATGGAGAAAACTGCTTTAAGGGATACCACTGCTAAGAGAGACCAGTTGTGTTGCGCTATCTTGCATCTTCAACTGGTAAGAAGAAGTAAAGGGTACATATTCCTTTCAGGGTGAGGGAGGATTTTCTTTCATTGGCTTTGTTTAGTTTTCACTTGCTGTATACACTGCGTATATTTATAACATGATCCTAGTCTTCATGTAATAAAATCAATTTGAACTCAGTTTCTCAGTCTTTGATTGGCTCAATCTCTTTGCAAATGAATCCATTGTAAATGAATTTACAGCATGAGACTTTTTTTCTCATTTGTTGGAAAGTGGTCTTATTTCACTATCAATCATGTATGACAATCTAATACAGGCATGATACAGACATTGATGCAGGTGGGAGACCACTTTGCCCATTAGGTGCCGTTAATGACACTTATTCCTCATTTCACAGAGGCTTTTGTTGTAATATCACCTCTAATCTTATTTTCCGTGTCTAACAGGAAATATATTAATACTTGCTTCTTAAAGAAATGTTGCAGCTTCTTCTTGGGTTTGCCCTAGGCTTATCTTCAGCCGTGTGTGGCTGGGGCTGAGAACATGCTCAGCATTTGGAAGAGAGGAGCTGGGGACTTAGAGTGAGAAACGTTTCCATCTGAAGGGAAACCAGACTGCAAGACTCTGCTGAAAATTTCAGCCCTTGAAAGTTGTGGAGCTTGCTGAACTGGGGCTTTTGTTTCAGCCCCGGAAAATGACAGGAATCCATTGTGCAAATTGTGTGCAGATGTGGGGCCGGGTATCACACATAACCCACATTCTTAGCTGTTTGCATATCAGATATCATTTGCAGACCATATCCAATTTTCAAATTGCACTCTCTTTTTTTTTCAGTTTCAGAAGTGGCTGCAACTGTGGCTGAATCCCAGTGGTCCCTGGCTGGTGGAGGGGGGGGACCCAGCTCGGGAAAGTTTTTTTCTTGCCTTGTCCCCACAGAGGGGATCTCGGAAGAGGGGGAGAGAGGAGAGAGCACAGTGCACCCAGTCTTGAGGGTGCACACCATCCCTCTGTGATGGATGTCCTTCCCTGCTGCCCCAGGGCTGGATTCCCACCCGTGCCTATAGGGCTGGGCAGAGGGCCAGCAGGACTGTGAGCATGCCGTGCCCCCACCTAAACTCCACAATGTGACACGTCCATCTTATGTTCTCCTGTGCACGTGTGGCTGCCTGTGCTGCACAGTAAAGCTGGAAGACAAGACAAAACAAGATTACATCAAGGTTGGCTGATTTGTAGTTGTATTCCGGGTATGGTTTCTTATATACACGGTGTGCAGAGTATGCTATCTACCAGCAAAGCATTCCACTTTTCCCAGGGAGGGCTGGGCTGTTCCAATTTATCTTATATAGAGCACATTTTTGTTTGCAATGGATAGAGATGAGCCTTGAGGGAATTGATAAATCTCATGCTGAGAAGTTTTAACTTAGACATGCATAAGGAATAAATTAATTTTTAATACATTTTTCAAGAAGCACTTTTTTGGCTCAAGACCATCATGCCTGGTATGTTTACAAAGGCACACGTAGCATGCTCCAGTTAAGAGTCTGTCAGTGTTTCCATTGTAAACTCTATTTTCAGAGGTTTATATTATAATTTCAATATAAAACTCAATCCAGGCAAGAAAAAATACATTGGTGTTGGCCTGGGAGTGATGTTTTCTTAATGATTTTTTAAATTTAGGTTTTCTCTTATCAATGTTTTATTAATCTTAATTAATAAGAATACTTTCATCTTTAGTAATTGTTAAACTTTAAATGATAACGTCCCTTGTATCCTAAGGAGTTAGTGTATAAATGAACTTCTGTTTGTTTTTTACACTTGCACAGCTTAAAAACATTTCCAAAGATCTAGTTTGTATTTTGTAAGCCATTAACTAATTTTTTGCAATGTCCTACTACAGGATTGAGGAAAAAATATTATCCCAAGTAGGTGCTGGAACCACAAAGTCCCACAGAAGCTCTCTGGCTGTGCCCCCAGAAGTGCTGTGGGGTGTTTTGCAGCGGGGACTCCTGGCCCTGCTGTGCAGCTGTTGCAGTCCTGCTGGCAGGTGATGGATGGTGAAAGCTCACTGGGTGAAGTTCAGCTCTCCAGCAGAGAGCAGGCTTAATTGGCATCACTGAGAGGCAGAGAGACCGGTGCGCACACCAGCCCTCCCCTTATGCAGTTTTTTCCTTCTCATAAACACACACACTCACAAGACCTCCACAGGAACAGAGGGCTCACAGTTACATTCATTCAGTCTAAAGAAGGCTAATATTAGTTTTAAATAAAAAGCTTTTTTATTCAATATCTGCTCATGAAAGCAGAAAAATCCAGTGTTAGCCTAACGATGCAGTTTTGCCCTTATCAGCTTCTTTTTACCCATAGGCTTTGTAAAAGTCCCCTAGCACTGGGTAATGTTATATACCATATGTGTTTCCTGCAGTACCTCAGCACAGCAGGGCAGATTAAGGACAGAGTTTCCGCCCACCCTTTGAAGATTTACGTCAGACCTTTTAACCTCCTGTGAAAACAGTTTGGTGATTGAATTCTTTTTATGATATTCAACAACAGCTTTCATACTTCCACAAACACTATCTAGCTCTCATACCATAAAGAGTCATAAACCGAGTCAGACTTCTCCATGTTGAAGCAAGCTATGACAGAAAGCAATGGGGTTCAAGGATTTGTGAATTTTCTTTCCTGACAGTTGGGGTTCACAAAACTGGTTGAGTTAGTAAACTTTTCCCTCTCCTCTAACCCTCTTTTCACCCCAATTTAAACAAACAAATATGTTTGGGGTTTTCTGTGTGTTTCACATTGGAATTGGGCTTGACATTCAAGACTGACATATATGGAGACCATATACAGTGCAACATATCTGTGGTCCACTAGTCCTTCACCTCCCTCGTTGGGCTGAACTGCACATGTTAGGAGTTTCAAGACAGCCTCCCTAAAACACTTACCTGTGTTACGGACAGGTTTCCAGGTTTTATTCATCAAAGAAAGCCTACCTAGATGCATTTTGGGCCTCCTTTTTTAATTTTCGTATGCCTTACAACCATGAATGGATGTATCACACACTACATTACTGAGCAGTACTTTTATAGTTGTGGAGCTGAATCAGGGAGAGGTTAAATGACTTGGTGAAAGTCACACAGGAAATTTGTGACAGAGTTAAGAATTTCCTGAAAGCCAACCTACTGTTTTCAATTATTGTGTTTTTCTAGTTCTTCTTTGGCAGTATTCAAAGTAGAGGTGAGTCCTATATTGAGTATTCATCTCTGTATATGTACTCATTAAGAGAAGATCTGCAGACCTTTCTCCAAAGGGCAGCCCTAAGGAGAGAAAGGAGACAAAGGGCAGGAGAAAGGACTCATTAGCTGCACCCCACGCACGTGTCAAAAACTAAAACACAGAGCCAGTAATGCAGTCAGCTCCAGGCCACACAGGAAGTTTATAGCAGAGACAGGGAATTTAATCTACACCCCTGAATCTCAGTCCAGGTTTTCAGCGTCTTCCTTAACCAGTTCATGTTTCATATGATATGCCATCTATACCATATAGTCTTGGAAATTCATTATTTATTTATTTTTTATTCTCCCTTCCTCTCTGAAATAATCTAATCCAGGAACATTTGCACTGAACTTTTGAACCTTTGATGTTTAAGTAGGTTCAAAATTAAGCAAACTGTGTTTTCATGTTGTTAATTGGAATCACTGTGTCTGGATCTTTTAGCAGCCTCCGCATGGTTAACTTCAAACTTCCATGTCAGCCTGAAAGAAAAAAAAACAAAAAACAAGCACATCAGGTCTCATTAAATGTGTTAAACATTTTAACTGTACAAAATGTGGAGTGAGGTAGATCTTTTGAAAACTGAATCAGGAGAATGACAGGTGTCTGTGTATATACTTCCTCCTGCCTGGGCTGAAGGTCATTATTTTGAACTAATAGCTGACCCCTTTGGCCTCTGGAAGGCCATTATGCTTAATGGCCTGAGCTAATTTGTTGTGCTACAGGGTTGGCTGATCCTTATTTTAATCTGCACCTTTTCCTGCTCTTGTGGGGATAGCAACTGCTCTGATATAATCCAGTTGGCACCAAAATGCCTAAAGGAGGGAACAGGCAAGCAGATAGGAGACAGGACTATGCAGTAATTTACTAAGGATTGACTTTCTTGTCAAAAAACAAACAAAAAAAAGAAAAATCAAGGAAAGGCAAAACATATGTATACATGTGCACACACTTACATATGCAAAGTGTAAGAGAGTGAGAGAGCAGGAGAGTGAACCAGAGCAGAGAGAATGGAAAAGAGGGAACAAGGGAAATTGTGATAAGATAAAGAAAGACACACTTTCAAAAGCAAATCTACCTTTCTAACCCCATTCTCCTTTCTTCGAGACACTTTGGAAGAATAACACCCACACGATTTGCTGCCAGGAAACAGAGATAGTTTTGTTAGCCCTCTTTCTCAAAAAATCAAGTACCTATTTGAAAAGCAAAATCCCTTTGCCAGCCACGTGTGCCCATGTATCTTCTGGCATTACTAAACAGGCTGTTGTGAGTGACACAATTAAAACTCAGCTAAAATAGAAAGCAAACACATAAAGAGCATCAGCTGTTAGTCACATTCTCAGAGGGGAGGCAAAGTCTCATGGGGTGCTGCTCTCACAACATTAGCACAGACAGCACTGTTTTTGTCTCCTTGAAACCTTTTTTCAGGTCCTCAGCCCAGGAAGGGGCAGCATTGCTCAGACGGCGTTTGGGGCTCCACTACCAGCAGGGCTGGAGTTGCAGGATTTCTGGGCAAAGAGGACGACAGGCTCTTGTCCCTTCTCTATCCTCAGCATTTTTCCTCTGCTCCAACTGGCTGTGTGTCACAGAGCCTTTCTGTTTTAGCTGATATAAATTTGCATTTGCTCCTTCCGTTGCTGATCCTGGTCTTCTGCACACATCCTGTGCCCTGGGTAAGGAGAGGGAACACAATGAAAAAATGTCAAATCAGCAGCAACCTGAAGATTTTACAGCTTACAAGAGCTCGCATGCAGAGGAGCAAAGCTGCTTTACATATGTGTGCTTTTGTATCTGCAGTCACACATGCATGAAATGCCCTAGAAATGTGCACAGCATGACCAACTATTGCAAATCACAGGTCCTTGTTCCTCCCTTTTCCCACTAATTTTCCACGGTCTGCTGGTCTTGCTGATATCTTGTCTAGCGTGCTGTGGTTGGCTGTTCGGGCAGGCTTGGACACTGCTCCTTATCTGTGCTACGCAGAAAACTGCAGAAGTGACAGGGCCTTGGAGCTCTGCAGTGGTGTTTCCCCCCATCCGCACCCTGCAGCTGGCAGTAAGCAGTGCTTCCTTCCCTCGAGGCTCCAGTCCTTCCCCCCGGGGCTTCAGTTCTTTCTGTGCTGGAGCCTTCTGGATGTGGGTGGTGAAAGTCACAGGCATCCCTGATCCTGTCAATGAGGCTGCCCCCGGAAGGCAGTCCTGTCCTGCCGGCAAAGTCAATGGAAATGCAATGTTTGTCTCCACGGCTCAGCCTTGAGTCAGGGTCTGCCCCTATGAATGGTGTCTGGGCTGCTGTGACCAAGTTACCTACAACAATAGCCTTGACATTCAGGGGTGAGATAGAAAGCTTAAGCTAATAAGCTCAGGTGTCTGAATTCTTAAATAGATGAGAATTATGCTCTTGTAGTTAATTAAATAATAATTTTTAAAAGCCACACAGATTAATTTCTATTCCATTTCTGGCCCGCACTCAGTCCTGGAGGTTCCTTGCATTTGCTGTGATGGATGTTCCAAATCACAGGTGAACAGGGGAAGGGTTGCTGGTCCAGTGGTCCCAGGGCACCATGAGCCTCCACCATGTACGGAAAGGAATAGCCCTGTGGGGCAGCCCAAGCTGGTGGCCCATGCTCAACCATGTGGACCCAAGTCCTTGGGCAGATTCCCTGTGCATGGGAAATCTTCCCCTGTCCTTGTAGGGCAGGTCCCCCTTGGCTTTGGACTGTCAGGATAGCACAGGCCCCAGGATCTCCATTGTTTGTCAGTGTGTGTGCACCTCAGGTATTAAACACCCCTAATCTTTCTATCTACAGCAGCCTGAAAATTTGTGGTACTACCCTCTACAATTTAAGCAATTGAAAAAGTAATTTAAAAAGCAATTTCTTATGGCAACTCTGTAAGAAAAAATTAAAAATCAAGATCTAAAAATTATCTGTCTGAAACAGCATGTCTCGTGGTTTTGCCATGTGTGCAGCAGCGTTATAATGGTTTTCTTGGTTTTCTCTCTCTCTCTCT